>JAUMHQ010000063.1:11114584-11128424 GCA_032361165.1 Enteromius paludinosus
GCATTCTGGTAAGATAATTTGTCCGACTTTGATCGGCGCTGCAGCCGCCTTTCGATCACATGTGCCATCAAAGTACCATGAGAGCAAAACGAGAGCAGTCGCAAAGGTCAGGCGCTGCAGTTGTTCAAAATCGGCTGTGAAAGCCTTGATGACGACACACTTTATTCTCATTGGTCAGATTATGTGACTTACTCCTCCCCCAACTGCAAGGGACTGCTCTCACCAGGCGGTGGCAGGCTAGTGTAGTGCATCTCGAACGCACCTATTGTGAAGCGTTGACGTAGACGTCCCGTGTGAATGTACCATTAACATGGACGTTGAAAAAACCCCAACCCAGATTAACGGCGAAATTTTTTTTCATCACACAATAAGTCTCTTAACGCAGCACGTTAACGCCGATAATGGCCCACCACTAATATATATATATATATATATGATAAAATAACTTATTCTGAACTTGACTTTGCAAGTTGCTCAAGAAGACAACCCTTTTTTTGTAAGGCTTGGTTTAAAACCATTTTTATGAAAATGTAAGACATGTAAAACGTGTCACTTGTAACCATTTTTGCAAAAGAGCTGCACACTGCAAACATCACACAGTGTTCAATAGCAAACTGTGTTTGTTCATTTAAGCCAAAAGGAGAACAGGTCCCCAACTGAGCTTAGCTTCTTCTAAGGTTTTATTTATTTCTTCCTTTTTGTCACCTGATTGAGTTTTCTTTCCTTGTCACAGTTGCTTCTGGCAACCTTAGTTGGGGTCTAAAAGACACTTAATGTTCAGCAGAATTTGGATTTGCTTTATTTTGTAAGTTTGTATCACTGATTCTGTTGCTTTGCTGTTCAGTATTGTGAAGCTGCTATGAAACAGTCTTTATTTTATAAAGCACTTTAAAAGAAATACAAATGGTAAACTAGCTTGTAAGAATCTTTTTTAAATGAATATGTTACAAGCATTGCAGCTTTATGCTGTTTTCTAGTAGCTTGTCAAAAATAGACATGACTCATATAAATAAATGCCTTTTCAAATAATTGTATTTTTCAGTATTTCTCAGTAGCAGTGATGACAGGTATTTGATTTCAACAGTCTGTGGTGATCTGACGAATAGAGCCCACATTGGCATGCATGGCCCCCCATTCAGTGTGCTGCCTGTACTCTCCCTTCTCAAGGAGGTACTGACGGCCACGGTAGTTTGCATGCTCATAGAATATGCAGGGCCCTTCCTTTACCTTGCAGGAATGGATCTCTCTGCAGAGAAAATGTTCCTGAATGGACGGGGTGTTTTCTGTAACTTCCCAAGTTTGGCCATCAAAATTGGGCCTCTCAAAGAGTTTCAGCCTGATACGTCCAGTAACCTGGAGGAAATACAAACAATGATTCTATGTATACACCTAACCACATAGTCAAGCTATGAACACAGACTCACTGAGCGGAAAATGATCATGTGTGGTGCCAGTGGACTTACATGCCTGAGGAGACGACAAGATCGGACGCAATCATTAAAGCCAATCCAGTGGTGATAATCTGGATACTCCCCTGGGACCAGGATATACTGATAGCCCATGTAGTTTGGCCGCTCATACAGGACCCAAAAGCCCCCCTTCACCTTAGCAGAATTACATCGGCTAAAAAAAGAATGAAGGTCGCTTGTGTCTCCCTTACATTCATAGGACCTTCCTTGGAAGTTCCTGTCTTCATACAACACAATCTGTCAGAGGAAAATACAACACTGGTGGTTTACATTGTGCTAAAACATCATGACACACTGTGGGATACAGACAATTGGGGAGAAAGTAGCACTTACGCTTTCAGTCGTCATTGTGAAATGTTGGATAGCAAACCGTGCTGTAGTCTCTTTATACAAGTCCTGCACAAAGGCACAGGTTGTAAAAAATGTAATCAGCAATTCAAAAAAATATCTAAGCTCAATGTATTGTTCTAAAGCACTGAATCACAGATTTGTTCAACAATAAAATTGCGAGTACCAAGCATCCCAACCTCATCCAATGAACCCCTATCTCAAGCTTGTACAACATGCCATTATGCATTGATTAAACTAGTGTTGTCTATTTACAGTAGTTGTCTACTTAGACAGCTCAGGCAAGTTATTACACTATCGGCTCCAGCAAAATCACTGTTATGACTGGCAACCATGGAGGACACTAAGGATAATTCAGAGGCCAAGCACTGGTGTTGAGGCATCTAACTCTGCCTCTTATAGGCCATTGACGCAGAACACTTTCAGTTCATTTAAAAATGTGAGCAGCAGGGCAGTGGAATGCAAGGTCTACTTTAGGTGCATCAATCAAAGATTATAAAAGCATATTACGCATTTAAATGTTTCATTAAACATTGATCATCGTGAGACCATTGTCGTCACAAAATAAATAAATAAATACATCTTTTGATACACAAAATTAGCTAATGTTAGCAAATTAGACTGTGTGAATGTAACACTATATCCACCTTGGCATTGTGCTCTGAGGGTATGTTTGAAGATGTTTATGGCAAAACTAAAAACTTTGGCTTTGAACCGAGCAATTACTGTATTTATGTTTCTTCTGCTCACCAAGCCTGCATTTATTATTATGTTGAAAACAGCTGAATGCAATTTTCAGGTTACTTTGATGAACGGAAAAACTTTTCACTGGTTGTGTATGTGGTATATGCTTACAGCTATTTATTAATGAATTAGCATCATTATGTTTTAGATTATTTTATTTATTGGTAATGCAATAAATCCCATGTTTCCAATGTTCCAATGTTGGAATTTTAAATTTAGTGAATAATGCACTTTTCTGAACCTTTCAAATCACAAACATTTTCTTTAATTAGTGCCACAATTCCATTACAAATGGGTACACTTTATTTTGATAGTCCACTTAGACAGTCTACTGTAAATAACTTTGTAACTACTAGTCAACTACTTGTCAACTAATTCTCATTAATTAAAACTAAATGTCTACTAACAGCACGAGTAGCGTGTTGGGGTAGGTTTAGGGTTAGTAGAATAAATTGACATATACTTTCTGACAAGGTTTCTGATAGTCAGTCGTGGACCAATCAAAATAAAGTTTTAGAGGATATTAAGAATATTAATATTCTACTAAAACGGTAATGACTGCTAGTTGACATTTAGTTGCAAAGTTACAGTACTTAGAGTGGACTATCGAAATAAAGTGTTACCTTTCAAATTTCTAATTTGGTAAGAGCACCGCCTATTGGTCAAAAGTATTTGTACAATAAATAGTTATTGACATTTAACCACTTTTTGTTTGTTTTGTAAACCTTTGAGTGTAAGACATAGTTGTCATTTAAAGCTGACGCACTTTACTGATAACTCATTCCATTGGCAGAGGTTCAGGTACAGTTAGAAAAAGTTTTCTCCACATGTTAGAGAAAACATAGTTGCATAATATCTAAGAAGGCATTAATTAACCAATAAATCTCAAATAATATTACTACAATCAAATGCTACTTCAAAGTGCAGAACGGGAAAAGGGCGACTTAAAAAGGTCTAATATTGGTTGTATTATGTCAGAGCTGATACATTAGAGATTTTTGCAGATACTGAACATAAACCAAAAAATGTTACCTTCATACACATTTATATGTACATAAACATATCATTAATTCGAGTGACCTCTCTTGGTAGAACTGTTGAATTTGCTACAGTTACAGTATGTGTAGAGAAATCTAAAACCGTTTAAAGCACTCTCTGACCGCTGATCTTTTTTTGCAAAAATGACATAATTTTTGTTAATTTGACATGAACATGACATTTCTTTAGATTTAATCAAAATAATATTAATTAGGAAGACTAACAAGTGTAAGGTTTTAAGTACTTGGAAAATATTTGTTATTATAAGGAAAACATCAGACATGGTAACTCTGATGTGGCTGATGTGATTTCTCTTGCTTTTTCCTCTCATTTGCTGTCTCTCTCTCACATTATCTTTCTGTTTGTCTTTCATTCTATTTGTTTCATGTAGGCTGTGATTGCAAAATTTAAATTAACAGAAATCACAGACCTGCTTGATCATCAGGTTCTAGGCTATTTGAATAACAAAAACCATTATCAGCCTATAAAGTATAAAAGGCTGCAGTCAGACAGACAGCAACTGGACAGAATCCCACGAAGACCAGCAAACATGGGCAAGGTATGTATTGGGTGGCCATATTCCAGTGGAGTAGAGCTGCCAAAAACAACAAATTCCTACAGAATTCTATCAAATGCAAAGACAACATTTTTATGTGGAAACAATAGTCAACATTTGCTACAATAACAAGCCCTAATAAACATACCTGTTGTGTAATGCAAGCCAAAAAATACCAGTTACTTTAAAGGTTAAAGGCTATTGTTTACAGATAGACTAATTATATTTTAATATCCACATTTTTGTCTTTGTAGATAATCTTCTACGAGGACAGGAACTTCCAGGGTCGCTCCTATGAGTGCAGCAGTGACTGCTCTGATATGTCTACCTACCTCAGCCGCTGTCATTCATTCAGAGTGGAGAGCGGCTGCTTTGTGGTCTATGACCGTCCTAACTTCATGGGAAACCAGTTCTTTATGAGGAGGGGCGAGTATGCAGATTGCATGCGCATGGGACTGAGTGATGGCATCAGGTCCTGTCGCATGGTTCCTCAGGTAACATAAAGTAAAACAAAAAAAGTTCTCAGTTACTCAGACTGTGTTGAATTACAAATGCAATACATTTCATCTTACAGTACAGGGGATCCTACAGAATGAGGGTTTATGAGAGGGAGAACTTTGGAGGTCAAATGTACGAGCTGACAGATGACTGCGACTCCTTCATAGACCGTTATCGCATGTCCGAATGCCAGTCCTGTCATGTGATGGATGGCCACTGGCTGATGTATGAGCAGCCCCACTACAGAGGCAGGATGATATACTTCAGACCTGGAGAGTACAGGAGCTTCAGAGAAATGGGATACAGCAACATGAGATTCAGCTGTGTCAGAAGAATCATGGATTTGTGTTAAATTCACAGTACGAGGCTATAAATGGTAATATAAGCATAAACAATAAATTTCTCACCATGCATTTCTTGTCTTGGCCTGTTTTCACCACCTTGAGTCCTGCCATTATTGTCACTGTAGCAAAAGTAAGCAAACCAATGGAAATAATCATTAGCCCCTTTCACACAGTACCTGTAAATTGCTTCAAAATTACTGCTGTGACTTTAGCAGTAATTATAAAAATAAGCTGTTCACAAAGGAAATGATGTTCTGGCTTTTTACTGGTAAAGCACAGTTCACACATCAGTTTCAAAATAGTGGTAAATTCTGTGACATCATCAGAAGGACATGTTGAGGTTGAAAGCATGCGTCAGAAGAATGATTGGCCCAGAGAATCTAGTGCTGTGTTCACACAGAACACATTACCCGTGATTTAATGGTCATCTTACAGCTTGTCATAATGGTAAATTGCCAGAACTAATTTATTTGAAAACAGGTGATGGAGATTTACCCCTAATCAAAGAACCGGCTTTACTGACGAGATGCACATGAATATATCTCCCAGCCCTATAATAGACTCAACCAAAACATTATACATACCAAAAATAATTCTAAAGATTTAGATATTAATAATTGTAGTTAGATGTCATGCAGGCAGCTGAATGTTCATGCTGTGATGTTACAGCAATTTTGATCGTGATGTATTGTTCATGCAATCAGTGCAATGGCTTTGTTGGAAGCACTTTGACATGTTAGGTGACCCAAGTTGTTGAGTTCCTTTCTCAGTCCTGTTCCTTTCTCCCCTCTCTTTCTACTAAAGTACTAAGTTTTTTGATTTAAATATTTTCTCAAAAATAGCACAGATACTTTTCAGTGCTTCAGATCTTACCAGTGAGTGAAAGACATAATTTCCTGTAACTTCCACAATTATGAGAGATAATTCCACCAATTTAAAGGACAAATATGAAATAAAAGGAAAATGTACTATAAAATATTTTGATTGAACATATACACTTTTAAAATAAATTATTATATTGCTATGGACTGCACATCTTGTAATTCATAAAGAACAATAATAAATACAGTAAGTGTTTTTAAATCATTTGAAGTAGAAAAAATAATTACTTTTGTAGGGATACCAAATGTACCCAAAATTATAGAATCACACCATAGAATCTCTATTTTAATCTCTATTCGCTATTTGTTCTCTATTCTGTGTTTTAAACATACAGTAACTGGTACATCAGTGTCTCAGTTGTCCTTCTGCACCTGCCCTGTACGACCAAGAAAAAACACAGCTGGCACAGGGTATAGGAGCAAACAGTTCTGGTAACTATTTGTAGACTAGTTTAGAAAAAATAGAATCGCTGAGTAAGACGTTTAAACAATGGGCTATAGATTTTTAGCAATCAGGTTGAGTATAAAAGCAACCCAGTAAAACACTGTCACTATAGTAACAATTGCAAAATCATGGGAAAGGTAGGAGATAACTATACAGAAGAAGATTTTTTTTTCTTTTTTGAATGGGATTATTACTTGATTTACTACCAAATCACACCTGAAATAATATGTACATTGATTTTACAATGTCAGCTGTTAATGGAGGAATACAGGAAAAATATACTTTAAAATGTATTAGCAAAGTAAAGAACAAAGAGTAGCATATCCATTGTAACCATATTTTTGTAAGTCTTTTTGATACTATACTTTCCAGATAATATTCTATGAGGACAGAAACTTCCATGGTCGAAACTATGAGACCAGTGGTGACTGCCCTGAGGTGACCTCATACCTGACCCGTTGCTGCTCATGTAGGGTGGAAAGTGGCTGCTTTATGATCTATGAGTGCATCAACTACATGGGTCACCAAATGCTTGTAAGAAGAGGAGACTATCCTGATAACCAAAGGATCATGGATGCAAGCATCAGTGACTGCATCAGATCTTGCAAAATGATTCCTATGGTAATTCTTGTTTTTTTATATTTATATATTTATTATTAAAGGCTACAGTTTACAGAGAAACATAATTTCTAATTACTAAACAATTATATTTTTTCCTTGCAGCATAAAGGAACATTCAGAATGAGAATCTTTGAAGGAGAGAACTTTATTGGACAAAAGTATGAGTTGATGGATGACTGTGAGTCAATCCAGGAACGTTTTCACATGTCCGACTGCAAGTCCTGTAATGTGACACATGGCCACTGGCTTCTGTATGAACAGCCCAATTTTGAAGGCAGAATTATATACATCAGGCCAGGAGAGTACAGCAGCTTTAATAATGTGGGTCTAGGCCCAGTGACAATTTGTTCCATCAGACGTATCATGGAGTCCTGTTAAAAGAAATTATATTTGAAAAACAAAGTTTCATATGCTAAGTTCTATATAGTTTCCCTACAAGAAATGTTGTAACATTAGGATCAGTAGATCCTTTACTCCAAATCAAAATGTATGATAAAGCAGGTTCTGTTTGTTGAAGCTGTACTACCAAATGTTGATTAACATCATCTAATGTATGTTGATAAGGTTCATAGTTTTTCAAAAATTAACAGATGGATACATATGTCTTTGCCAGGAGATTCTAAAAAAAAAAAAAAAAAAAGAATTAAAACATTTGACAACAGCAACTGACAATAGAGATAGATAGAGCTCTATCCTTCCCTTTTTAATAACGCCAACTTCCTCTCTCTAGCATCTTCGTTTTTTGCATCACTCATTCAGCGGAGTTTTCGTTCCTTGCCACTGTCGCCTTCGGCTTGCTTAGTAGGGGACACCCGGCCCTAGCTTCTTCAGTTATCGCCCTAACCTATAGCCATCATTACCTCAAGCCAGTTACTGTCCAGCATTCAGTTATCCCACCTTCCTCCCAGGGGTATGTGGGGACCAGTACATCACTCAGCCCTCGCCTCCTAGGGGTGAATACCCTAGGGCTCTGGGTCCACCGGGTTCCCTGCCTGCTCCCCGGACAGTCCTTTAAACATGCTTCAAACATTATTAACGGCTAATTACTGAAGAAGTGGGAACTCGTAAATTGAATGTAAAAAGTATTAAACAGCATAAATAAAAAAGTCTTTAAAGGTTTACCAATTTTGTAAATTCAGTATGTGTGTTCTCAGTCTTGAGACCAGTTTCAGGTTTGCAGAAAAATCCGGAAATAATATTGTTATAATATTAAAATGTTCTGCTTAAAAAATTAAGGGAACACTTAATAATCAAGGTATCAGTCAACTAAACTTTAGAGATATCAATCTGTCCAGTTAGGAGCCTGAGTTGAGACACCAGAAATAGACATTCACCTACTGGATAAGAGCAGAATAATAACTAAGAATGGGACCTGTGCTGCTGTTAAGTACTGGGATGAAATCCTCAGACCATTGTCAGACCTTACGCTGGTGCAGTGGGCCCTGGGATCCTCCTGATGCATGACAATACACGGCCTCATATGGCCAGTGTGTATAGGCAGCTTCTGGATGACAAAGGCATTGATGCCATTGACTGGAACTCACATTCCCCAGACCTAAGTCCAATTGAGAACTTCTGCAATGTTATTTATCTGCATCTGAAGCCACAAAAAAGCACCACAGACTGCACAGGAGCTTGCAAACTGGCATGTGGACAAACACACTACTGACTTTATTATGTTTATTCACATTATTATGTGTTGCCATGAGGAAATGTATGCAAGTTGGATCAACATGTAATTTTAAATTTTTGCATTCATTTTGAAGTCAGCCTCCAATTGGTTAATGATTTTGGCTTGTAGTTCATTATCATTTGTTCTATATTTTGTTATATAAATAAAAATTTTCTATTTCAATACTTCATTCATAAAAATGTGCAATTTGTGTCTATCTATTTATCAGTGCAATTATACAGGACTACAGAACAGATCAGTGCTTAGTGTATTTTGAGGGGAAGTGGCCAAAAGAAAGATGTCATCAAGCACCCAGCCCTTGCCAGTTCCAAATATACAGTATTGCCCCAACTTAAATCACACTTTGCAGGACATGGAGACCCCAGTGTGATCATTTGCATTTTTTAATAGAAGGTGTGGCTGAAGTTTGGCACTGACGCCATGGTCATAGCACCATCAGCCAATGAAATTAGACAGGAACTTAACAACAAAAACTCTTGAACAGGATTAACGTGATTGGCTGTCGCCTGGCTACTGTATTTGCATAGAACCATCCTGATTTGCTGAAGCTTCTGTCGGCGACGCTTCACTGGCGCTGCTCGCAACGCCAGTGAAGCGCCGCAGACGGATCCACAATTCTTTTTGCTTGACGCCGATGCTCCATGCTGACACACCGTTAAGGATCCACACCGCAGACTAAAACACAGGCACTATAAATACAAACTCTGACGAGGCTTGAACTAAACACACATGCGGATCACAGCTGGGGACTAATCAACACAATCAACGAAACTAGGACAGGAAAGACTAGGGATTATAATAATAGGGATTATAATAAGTCTAAATTTTAGGACAGTAATGTTGATCTAGGATCATGTCTTACTTGGCTAAATCACGGTGATTGAGGAGTTAGCGCATCTGGTTTAATCACACAGATGACACTGAAATGTTCATTTAAGCTTGCTGCTTCAGGGTCTAGGTAGCCACAGACTGCTCAGAGTGCCCATGATGACCCCTGTCTGCTGTTGAAAGTGCAATGATGTTTCCTGATGGCAGTGGCCTCTTTCAGCAGAACAATGCACCCTGTCACACTAGAAAAATTGGTCAGGAACAATATGAGGAACATAACAAAGAGTTCAAGGTGTTGCTTGCAGATGTGCAAGAGGAGGTCTGCACGGTACATCTGATCAGTGTATACCGATAACTCCAATTAATGATTATTAGTATTGGGGCATTTCTTTAGAGGGATTATTCTATAGAAGTGCCCAAGCACTAATTATCAGTAAACACTTTTAGGTAACCGTTTGTCTACACGAGATGCAGATGATTCCACAGTCACACATAAAATAACATTTTGTTTGGCAACAATGTGCAAAATGAAGGTGTAAGAGACCAACATTTTTAAACTTCATGGCCAGGTCCTAATCTGCAATGACAGCCAGCTACAATAGATGTACTCTATAACTTACATATACTGTAATTATAATCTAGAATTAATTCACAGGTATCAATAGATTGGTAATACCAGTTTTCTGAGGGTGTGTAAACTTGGATACAAAATGGAAAATTCTAGACAAACGAAAAATAAAAGTTCTGTGCGTAGTGTTTAAGTTGCCTTACCTCTGTACGGTTTTGTAAATAAGCATTATATATATATATGTAAAGTTATTTACATGTACAGTAAATTATCATTTCACAAAAGTGTGGCGCACTTACAACTGTACTCATGCTGACAAATATCCCTATAGATCTCACTTTGAATTAGGGCCTCCATGTATTTTTGCTGGGTCAGGAGCTTACTCACAATGCAGGGCACATATTCTTTGGTATAAAAGTGAGCGCTTCAAACTGACTGTCAGTGTAACTGGCAGATCCACTCAGTTCTGAGAAGCAACTTGCACAATTGTGACCATGGGCAGAGTAAGTTATGCGATCTAAAGTAAAAATAAGAGATTATGTAATTTTATTCATTTGTATTCATTTTATGAAATGATATAGAATGTGTAAATGTAACAAATTTTCCTAATAAAAAAATTTAAATCAATAAAATAATAACTTTTCAGGTTATCTTCTACGAGGATAGGAACTTCCAGGGTCGCTCTTATGAGTGTATGAGTGACTGTGCTGACTTCTCCTCCTACTTGAGCCGCTGTCACTCTTGCAGAGTGGAGAGTGGATGTTGGATGATGTATGATCGTCCCAACTACATGGGAAACCAGTATTTCTTTAGGAGGGGCGAATACACTGATTACATGTCTATGTTTGGAATGAGTGAATGCATCAGATCCTGCCATATGATCCCTATGGTGAGTTCTATGAACATTTGCATATATTTGCAATCATGTTGATGATGTTATCATCATAGTACATGAGAAAGTGAACCCATTTGGGCCTCTTTACATTTGATCCCAAAAGTTCAGGCGGTTAAACAAATACAATTGTCTTCTCTCCCTCTACAGCACAGGGGATCCTACAGAATGAGGATCTACGAGAGGGAGAACTTCATGGGTCAGATGAATGAGATGATGGATGACTGTGACAGTATCATGGATCGCTACCACATGTCCGAATGCCAGTCTTGTCATGTGATGGATGGCCACTGGCTTTTCTATGAGCAGCCCCACTACAGAGGCAGGATGTGGTACTTCAGGCCTGGAGAGTACAGGAGTTTCAGAGATATGAGTGGCATGAGATTTATGAGCATGAGGCGTATCATGGATACTTGTTACTAGTGTTTCAATAAAAATTAGTCTAAATAAAATTTTGACTTGATTTTTTTTATGAGAATTATTTTTCTATAATGATACAATGGACATGGCAAACTCAACTTCTGTTTATAGAGAAATGCTCCACACCTGAAAACCTGAAAGTCTAATTCATTTTCACAAAACAGCAGCAGAATACAGTTATCAGCCCTGTATTTGGGAATAAAGTGGTTCTACTTTACTATACCAGCTTCCACCTGTCACAGGTTAGGAGGCAAGGAGGTGTTCGGATTTAAATGCAAGCTTTTATTAAGAGCACACAGAGCGTAAACAGACAGGCAGGGTCAATACTGGCAAACATCCATGTCAGAGGCGAGAGTAAAAGCTGTCAGTAAAAGCTGCATGACATCCAACATGACTGTTCAGTCGCTGTCACGATGCAGGGACGAGAGGGCATGTGGATTCAATTGCGACATGTTTATTGGACAAAACAGGGTCAATCATCGACATACAGACAACATGACAACAAACCGTGAAACACAAAGATATCCAGGGATTTAAATACACATTGAAATTAGGTCAGGAGGAGGAGACTAGAAATAAAACACTATGGCAACTAACGAGATGGGCGGAGACACGAATGAAACACCAAGACAAGGGGAGTAGAGGCCAGAGTTCATGAAAATAGAGTCCAGGCATGAACATGAACACAACACCCTTAAAGTTATTCTGGTGCTGGAGTGCCAGCCTAGCTCACTGGTTGGCACTTCCAGGCTGATTGTGACATAGCCCCCCCCTCAAAGGGGCAGCTTCCAGATGACCCTGGCTTTGGAGCCGGCAGGAAAGCCCCCCAGGGCGGGGCAGGCGGCGAAGGGGCCCACTGGGATGGAGCTGGCAGCGGAGACGTCCTCCTGGGCGGAGCAGGCAGCGCCGATGCCTTCCAGGGCTGACCAGACGGTCACCTCCTGGGCCGAACATTTAGCGAAGATGCCCTCCAGGGCGGGGTGGATGGTGGAGAAGCCCACCTGGGTCGACCAAACAGCGAAGAGGCCCTCCTGGGCGGATCAGACAGCGAAGAAGCCCTCCTGTGCCGAACAGTCAGCAAAGAGGCCCTATTGGGTTGGCTGGACAGTGAAGAGGCCCTCCTGGGCAGATCGGGAACCTGAACTGGACAGAGGAACACAAACAGGCTACTATTGGCCTCCTCGGCCGAGTTCTTACCTGCCACCGTCTCGGGTAAGGTGGTCCCGAAGGCCTGGGCAGGTCCGGGAGGAGGTTCAGCAGTCTTTAGACCTGGTTCAGGGCAGAGCGACAGTTCATTGGGCCCTTTGGTCAACTTAGAGCAGGTAAAAAGTTCATGGATGGTCTCCATGACCAGTTCAGAGCAGTGCGACAGTTCAATGGCCTCCATGGTCAAACCGGGACTGAACAAAGGTAGGGGAACTGGCTCGGGTGGATCAGGCCACGGCAAATCGAGATCCTCGACAGGTTTAAACTAATCAGGCCAGGGCACCTTACACTCACTGTTCGACTCAAAGGTGCAGATAGGCTCAGGGGTTTTAGGCCAGGACAAAGCCAGATCACAGGGGTGTTCTACAGAACAGTGTGCCGCCCACACACACATAATGGCAATCGCCATCACAGGCAACACAGTAGATAACGGGACAGTCTCATTATTAACTTTGTTTATGATGTTAAACGGTCCAGCTGCTCTTACCGACACCATTTTTGACTCCGCTATGCATGTAATCAGTCCTCTCCACCTAACTGGAACCCTGCTGTTCCCATAAGTTATCTTTATGACGTCCGGGAAACCAGGAATGACGTCCGTAATCGCTGGCGACAGGTACGCGAGCTCCACGGCAGCGGCCATTTTGTGTGGGAGCGGAGTTTGCCGAACGGTGAGGCGGGAGCCGAGCCACGGGCTCGTGTTAATGCTGGCAACGCTGCAATTATTCCGTTTGGGACGCGAGTGCAAACGTCCTCCCTCACCTCCTCAACGGTGAACCAGGAACTGCAGCTCAACAAAACAAAGTCAATTTGCTGCTGTAATGTCCACTTGGGATCGTCGTCGTCCAGAGAGTGGAGTAATTTGAGGTCCAAGCCAGCCAAGAAGCAATCCTTGATGACATCCTCCTCGGCTTCAACGCGGTGGCTGATGGAAATGAAATCATCCACGTAATCCTCTATGGCACGCCATTTTTTGATCCAGCACATCTTACAGATGTTAAATCAGATTGAGAACTGGGGAATTTGGAGGCTAGGCCAAAAGCTTAAACTCTCAATTGTAAGGATGCTTTGATCTCTGCAAAACCCAGAAAACTCTCGAGGTATAAACTAAGACAATAAAACAATTGACCTCTCCAGTCTATGGGAAAGATATGGAGGGAAGACCATCTGCTCTCTGCTCCCGCGTGCACGCCTAGACCCCCCTCTGTTTCTCAGAGCTGACAAACCAGGTCAATGAAAGGTGACTTGGAATGTTGAAAGAAACAGGCACAATGCAATATATATATCTT
>JAUMHQ010000063.1:11167768-11180669 GCA_032361165.1 Enteromius paludinosus
CAACAGTATATTCAATCAATGTTAAATTATAATAATAAAAAAATATATATAAAGCCCTTTGAATCTATATGCCTACATATGCATGAAGCACAAGGCGAAGACATGAGCGTTGTGATAATACATAGACTGTATTCAAACTTTAGCAAACACGCACAACTAAATAACATTGACGATCAGCAGTACTGGACAAAACACAACAGGCTTACAAACACTGGGGATGACTCAGGACAGGTGAGGAGCACAGGTGGGACGGGTTAATCAATCAACTTAAACAAGAACAGGAACTAGACCATATAAGGACAAACAGGAAATAACAAAACGAAACCAAAATGAACTAGTGACAGATAACAAAGACAAGGGCGTGACAGTAATACAAACATTTTTAAAAAGTAATCTGTACATTTACATAATTTATAAGGGGAAAAAAGAAATTAGCTGTGTGTGCGCACCATCAGCACAGGCTCAGTTAGCACTTATTGTGTATATCTTATTTGATTTTGAATTGATATTTAAAAATCTCGTTAACAGATACAGAAGGTAATATTTGGATTTCGCCAGTTCTCTGCACTGGCTTTTAGCACAAAAGTATCTATGCACACACTCACTAGACCGGAAATCCAAGATGGCGGAGATACTGTATGCAGCTAGCCCATAGAGCAACTCCAACTTATATGTTTGCTAGCATTTTCAGTGCATCAGCTCTTGTTCTTTAATGTACTGTAGAGCGTATCTATTGCCAGGTTGAGAAAATGACATTAACCATTGGGTAGAAAATGTATCAATTTAAGAGAAACATTCGTTAAGAGAACAAATAACCAACAAGAAAATATCACTCACAGCTCCAGGCTAATTACTGCTACAAAAAAAGTAATCTAAAAATTATTTGTATGAGAACATACAACAGGCAAAAAAAGAATATAACAAACATCAAATGTATACCAGGACTATAAGAATTAATCCAAATGACACATAATAAAATGGGTCTCAAAATAAATAAAAAGGTCTCCAATTAAATCATAGTTGAATTAAAATAATTTACTTGCCAAGTCTTGTGTAGCACTACTTCAACTGAAGGAGGACAATCAGAAGATAGATGGCCATAAGCATTGAAAAGAGTACCCTTTAAGAACAAATAAAAAAGAATTAAAGAAAACTCTGAAACAAAACAATAAATGGACACTCTTTTGGTCAGGTGTTTCCTTACTGTTCTACATTCAAGTTCTTTTATTTACAGTAACAAGTAAAAACATAAGACATTCTAGATTCCTGAAAGTGTGATGACGAAAATCTACATACGATGCTTTAACTATAATGGCCTCTGTTTTAACTTGCACAGTCAGGAATTGACTAACAATAGAGGCTGTGCAGTCTTTAGTCTTGTACTAGTATAAAGGTAGGGGTGACAGCAGTCAGTCAACAAGCAGAATCAGTTTCAGCTTCACATTTGTGGAACTACTGAGGATCAACCAGCGCAACCATGAAGGTAAACCTTGTTGCAGAGCCTATTCCATACGGTTTAACTTATTTTAATGTGGTATTTCTTAAAACAACTAAGAAATCAACTTTGAATTTTCAGGTCACCTTTTATGAGGAAAGAAATTTCCAGGGTCGCTCTTATGACTGTATGAGCGACTGTGCCGATTTCTCCTCCTACATGAGCCGCTGTCACTCTTGCAGAGTGCACAGTGGTTGCTGGATGATGTATGATAATCCCAACTACATGGGAAACCAGTATTTCTTCAGGAGGGGAGAGTATGCCGATTACATGTCTATGTTTGGAATGAGCAACTGCATCAGGTCTTGCCGTATGATCCCTATGGTGAGCCCCATTACCTGCTGACATATTTATTACTTGATGACAGACAAAGGCCCTACATTTAGTTTAACTTGAAAATAAACATAGATCCTCTCAGAATGATGGTCTGTGAGAGACAGACCTAGAATGCTGCTAAAAATAATGTTACGGTTAAAGATATGTGATAATCATTTTTCCTGAACATTTAAAAAATAACTGACTTGTCTCCCTTTCACAGCACAGAGGATCCTACAGAATGAGGATCTACGAGAGGGATAACTTCATGGGTCAGATGTATGAGATGATGGATGACTGTGACAGCATCATGGACCGTTACCGCATGTCTCACTGCCAGTCCTGTCATGTGATGGACGGCCACTGGCTCTTCTATGAGCAGCCCCACTACAGAGGCAGGATGTGGTACTTCAGGCCTGGAGAGTACAGGAACTTCAGCAATTTTGGAGGCATGAGATTCATGAGCATGAGGCGTATCATGGACTCCTGGTACTAATGTTCAAATCTTTCAATAAATTAATTCCTCTATGACATAAATTTGTGTCTAAATTATCATTGTTGCTAATATTTGCACAGTACTGTATTGCAGTACTAATTCTTCACAACACTGGCAATGCCATTGTGTTATATAAATAGTAGTATCATCAATATAGTTTCAATATATTATGATAATATTGTATGTGTGCCAGGTAAACAATTGAGTATGCATGCCTGCCAAAACATTGCAACAAACATGAACACTGCTGCTGTTTTGCTATGCACTGTGCAGTAAATGTCATGCAGAATAAACACTTCAAATAATATGTAGTTCAAGAAAAGGAAAAGAAACATTTTGAAAATTTGCAGCTCAAACATCTTTGCTATGACAAATGTAATTTCATTCAAAAACATAAGCCAGGTTTCAATCCAAGTTCAAAATGTTTATAGATATAACTGATGAAAATGTAATTTACCAATAATTTTTTTCTGTCTATCTTCAACACAGAAATTATATTTTTTCAAATATATTTGTTGAGAAAAGGGGCTTTAATGTAGCCTGGGCCCGCCCATACTTCCTGTGACGCTACATTTTATTTCGCGAGCAAAGTTAGTCTGGCAAAGTGCCGTTTTAGAGCATTTCCGTTCCCAAAAAAGTGGGAACCAATGAGAAACGAGCTCTCTCTCCATTAAGTTGCACTTTCTGTATCGATTACACATAAACGTGCGGCACCGCACACACAAGTGAGGCCGCTCCCACTTTTAATAGCATTTGTCAATATTTAACCACAAAAAAGATGAATTCTAGGGGTGTGACGAGACACTTATCCCATGAGACAAGACACTGGGTTCACGAGAACGAGACGAGACGAGAATTTTTAGACTTTTTAAAAAATAAATCCTTAATGATAAAATATATTGGGGAAAATTTTATTTTATTCAACAAAAACATTCTCAAAAAATGTAGGTGCATTTACAATATTAACGTCTAGCTTCTCATTAAATGAGGACATAAATATAGTAGGGATCACAGTTGTTCGAACCAATCAGCATGAAGCTGTGTAGTCAGTCGTTTCCCATCATGCTTTTGGTCAGTGTAGTCAACGGCTCTGACTATCTGACAATCTGACACTGATCGATTCTGCGCAGAATTTGCTCATCTCAAACAAGCCTATTTGAGTAAATCTATCATCATTTCATGTACACACAGAACTGTAAAGGTATTCATGGCAAGCCGTCAAATATACTTACTGAAGAAAATAGGCAGCAGAAATATATTACTATTGTTCTGTCGAATGTACATAATAGGCTACTCCAAAATGTTATTAAAACAGTATTTTTTCAGTGTTTTAAAATACTGTAATATAAAATACTCTATATTTTCCAACAATAAAATGAAATCTTCATTACTAAAAGACAAATGTTTTATGCCTTAAAAAATGTAAATACACAAAATTTTCAGAGGGGAAAAATTATAAGGCTATTGTAAGTAAGGGATAATGGACAGGCAGCCGGTAGTTATCACAGAAATAAGCCCTGACAGTGTGATCAGGACCTGACGCAAAGCGGAGGGTCTTGTGCCACGCTGAAGGGGCTTATTTTATTGGCATATTTGTTTTAAATCATATACATTTTCATCCTTCCGCGAAACTATATAGTACCACGTGACTAACATAGTAAGACAATTTATAACATCTACATATGAATAAAATTAATTATTAATAGGAAAATTTTCCATTGTTAATAGTGGTTGTCCAGTGATTGTCACAGGATGGCGCCAAATGGTAATCTTTGTAGTGTGCCAGGTAAACAATTAAACAGCAGGGCACCACCCCTGCCTGCTGATTTGTGACTGCCAAATGGACTGTGAAGACGACGGAGGAGATTGTCACACACCAGGTGATATTGCACACCAGATACTGAAACTGCTCACAAATACACGCCTGGACACCATTTCCAACGACAAGCCAAGTGGGAAGCCATGCTCTTAAATAAAGAATGTTGACATTCAAATTGATTTCACACCAAATAAGTGATAGAACTGATGGAAGCCTGCACACTGCCAGCTGCTGGAGCAGTCATCAAGCTGCGGTCATCAGCCACAGTCATCAGGCCGCAGTCAACAAAATGGAATCAAGCCGCGTACGCTGCAGCCAGGATGAGGATGTGCCAACCAGAGATATCTTTGAACTGTATGACACCGATCCAGACGAGACTGATAGTTGGACAAAATTGGGGCCGCAAAAGAATTTGCATGGACTTTTGGAAATTTCAGGAACAATATGTTTGATTTCAAAAATATGGTGATGGCCCAAAATAAGAACCGCTCGCACACAGATTTTTGTAAAAGATGCTTGGTACGTCTTAGGGTGAATTCACCATTTAAGTTAAAAATCCCCTTGGGACACGCACCCAGTCCTCGGGAACCTTGGACACATTTGCAAATTGATTTCATTGGTCCATTGCCCCCTTGTGGAGTTTTTTTTATATATCTTGATGATTGTTGATTTGATTTTTTAGATGGGTAGAGGCCTTTCCACTGAGAAACTGCACTGCTGACATGACCGCAAAAATCTTGCTGACCAAAGTTTTCACTAGATGGGGACTGCTGTTACAGATTGATTCTGATCAGGGCACACATTTCACAGGGTAAGTGATGAAACAGGCCATGAGGTTAGTGGGGGTTACACAACACTTCCACATAGCTTTCAGTCCATGTCTAAATTCTACTGAGGGTCTAAATTTACAACCTAATTTATACCAAAAGATTAAGGAGCATTGCTATCGATTTGACGGCAATAAGACAGCGACCTATTGGCTCGGTCTCTCCCCAAATTATCCAGAGAACACCCTCATTATGCAAAAAGGCCGGTGGTGGAACAATGGTGAGGTGGATGTGTTTGATGGGAACTTTAGCTCCCTTAGTTGGATTCCACTCCCCAAACCTATTAGAAATCTAAGTGATTGCCCTACAGCACTGAATATACACCACAAGTATATATATACTAGTAATCAGAAAGCTGGTCCTGCCCCCAAGCGAGGAAAAAGGGAGGTCACCAATCACACACCAACACATATGGTGATGGAGGGGAACACAAATAGGCTGCCCTTGTACCCTAGTGCACCTGATCCCGTTCATGTCATGTCTTACTTTCTGCCAAAAGCAAGAGATCAGCTGGAGTCTAATCGAATAGTGAGATCAGTAGCTCAGAGTTATTTGTACAGCAATATCTGTGTAAGAGATGATCTTGGGTCAGAAAGATACTAGTTGGTTGCCAACGATGAATTCCTTGGGAGATTGAATGTGTTGAAACCAGCGAAGGTCCACCTGGTGAGGTGGGATAGAGACCGATCTAATGGAGCAGCCTGCGACAGATTAGCACGCATTAGGCTAATTTTGACCTGAAAGGAAGTAAGAATGAGCTGCCAAATGTAAATGCTTTATCACTTGCTTCGCCCCAATACACTAGGTATGATGACCCCTGTAAAGAGACTATGCACATGGAACGCTGTTTGGGAAGGGAGGTGAAACAGTGGTTCCATCAAGACATTTCCCCCTCATCAGCCAGACAGATGTCATGATGCTATCAATAAGGTGATGGGAACTGAGAGTAAGTCAGCCCCTATAAAGAAGTGCAATGCATCCTTTGTTAAGGATGGCTATGTCTGATCAGAATTCATGGATGTATTGTTCCAATATGACTTTGCCTTGCTATTCGCTAACGAACCTACTATTAAGATTAAACAGTTACATAATCATCTAGAAAATAGGTGTCATAGCCAAACGTTAAAGGTCTATAATGTCACTGCTTGGATGCACTTGAATGTGTTTCATTTGTGTTTGGAGATTGTTGCCAGTAGGATGAGTAACATGAGGATGCCTCAGTCAGGGGATGACCTGGTCTGGAAAAGATTTAAACCACACCAAGTATACATGTGGCCACAGGTAACTGATGCTGCAAAGGGGGACGAATGGTTTGATAGGGAGAAGTAATTTCGCCAGTTTTTAAGGCCCATTTCATCGGTACAGGAGCTACGGGATATACATCAGAAGTCAGGGAGTAGTCATTGTTTGTTTCACATGATGGTGACCTGATTGGTACCTGAGTGATCAATGTAAATCAAGGGACTGTGCCGAGTTAGAATATGCCCTGCAAATATGACTAGCCCGACTGAGTATTATCCTAGTTTGAAAGCGGAAAGCAAACGATCATTAAATCAATACTTTTTTGAGACAACTTAAAACACCTGAGGTGTTTGCGGGGTATGAATATCTCAACTCGTTGTGGCTCAGATCCACCGGTGTTCCATTCTTATCTGATCCTGAACAGCCCTCTCCACTAGCATTAGCTTGGATGTTTGACTTCACGGTAGCCTCTGTATTTACCGATGTGACTGATTCAGTGGAGTATTCGTAGAAGAAGCCTGGCAGGGTTTTGTTAAAGCATCGGAAAGAGTAATCATGGGGATTGTGGCTTATGCATTGTATGCGTTCAGAGGTTTGGATGGACTGGTGGTTATGAGAACTGTTTGATTTATGTAAATAATTCCATCCATTGTCTCTGTGAATAGAACTGTGATGTGTTTCAAACCAGGCCCCGAGGTCAACGGAGCCTGGCTGTCTGTGTATGTGTGTTTTTTTTTTTTCTCCCCTCAGGTCATGGTGTTCTGAAGAATCAAGAATCAACTGTGATGTTTATGTATAAGATATTAGAGATTTTGTCAATCCAGTTCTAGCCTGTATTTTACTTCATCTTGCATAGATTGTGTATAATCAGCTATGCTGATTAGACGTTTGGTTGAGCTTGGTAGCCTTGAAGCTGACTGGTGGAATGTGTGTGTGTCTTTTCTCCATTAAGCAAAGAAGAGTATATTGTCCGTCTATTTGAGCTGGTCCGGATGGCCCAAATCATCATCTTCTTCACCTTGGGATGTGCCGTCCGTCCATGAACGTATCTAATATTGTCTAGCTTTTGGAACTAATCTGAATGATTTATGCAATTAGGGACCTCTGTTAAAGTATATATTCTTATGTCTGTAAGATGTACACAGAACAGCCTACCAACTCGGTGCAGAGTATTGAAGCTGACTTCTGCGGCTGAAACTGCTAACTATTTTCTTCAGTAAATTTTTCTTCAATTGATTCCATCTGTGAGTCCTGGTCTTCATTCAACAAACACCTGGTCCTAGGGTCTTAACTTTTATTCCCCTAACACAACCAGGGCTGACCAGCACACTTTTTCCTTTTATGCTTAAGTGGAGCAACAGTGTCCAAAGATGTAGAACAAGCTTTATAAAATGCTATTTTCAGTATCAGTTTCGTCAAGGATGTCATTGGTTACAGGTGAAAAATAATGTTCAGAAAACAAATTTGCAGTGTTAGAACTGATAACTCTAAATAACTGTGAATGCTGAGCAAAAGTAGAAAACTGGATAATGATCAGACACACATGCCTCAATAACCTCCATGTTTGAGATCAAAAGGCCATGGACAGCACTTAGTCAAGTGTATGTCCGGAATTATGAGTTGCCACAAAACTGTTTGAACACCCCCAAACCAATCATGGTCATTAAAACACCCTGGGAGAGAAAACAAGAATTTCCAAACGCAATAATATGAATTTTAGAGATGAAAAGCCGAGTTTGATATAGCTCGGCCTGCAATAAACAGCTCTGCGGCAATGAAAAGACTCTGAGCTGTGAGAAAAACATTTTGTTTTGCATTCTTTGGGAATAGGAACAAACACAAGCAGAGCCATGACAAACTGTAGCACTGAATGGTCACGTTCCTCACAAAGACATTAACAAAAGTGTAAAAGGGCATAATCTAAGGTTCAGGCTCCAGACACATTGTGAGACTAAGGGTGTACTCACACTAGGCAGTCTTAACCGAACCCCAGGCACATTAGACACCCCCAAAGCCTGGCTTGTTTGACTAGTGTGATCACACAGTGTGTCTGTCATGGCTGAGCATTGATGTTGGTAGTAAAAAAATGGAATATTCCATTGGTTAATACTCTTTAACATTCACCATGCTACATAGTCAGCTTGATATGTTTCTAGAATTCTGGGGGTTACATGTCTTTTGAAGCAGATCGATGGGTTTTTGTAACAAAAATATGTATATTTTCAAAATTATAATATAGTTTGGTTAGAAAAAAATGAATAAATAAAAAATAAATAAATAGTTTAATCGTTTAGTCATTGAGCAAGTAAGATACATTCAATTCATATTATAAGTCAAGAAAAGTGCTTTTTGACCTTGCATGCCAACCTGCTGTTGAGGGCTGCCAAACCAAAATATGAACCTTTCAAAACCCATAATAGGGGCACTTTAAGTTTGATTTCCTGTTGCACTTTGACAGAGAAAAAAGTAATGTCGAAATGCTCACTCGAGTAAGTACACTCATAACAGTCAGTTATGTCTTTTAGTGAATGAAAACTGTTGAAAAAGACAACATACATATGTATCATTACACAGTACTGGATCTATGCAATAGGTGTTAAAGCGCCAGCAGCATAACATTGTTAGCTAGGTATTACTGATGTGTTCACTAAATGTCTTCATTCAAAGCCTTTTCTGTAACAAAAACATTTTAAACTAATTGGGAAAACACACTGAAAACATTCTTGTTGGAAAAAAAAGAAGAAAAAAAGGAACCAATGGAAGAGTTGAACAGCATGACCTAGTCACGTGTAGAATGTAGAATACAGTTGACAAAGTAAAAGATTACTGCACTGTATTGCTGGGTCAGGCTTTCATATACAATAGGCAATACACAGTCTTTTAACTGGGACAGGTATATAAAGAGAGCAAAGAACTGTACATTAAAACAATTTGTTGACCCATTGACAGACTGACATCATGGGCAGGGTGCGTTTATAAACTTTTGCTTAAAAATTGTTATATAGCAACTAAAAAGCAGAAATTATAATGTTCCAGATATTTAATCAAATATTCCATCAAATATATCAGAATACATGATCAATAAATTAACAGATGTTTTTTTTATCATTTACAGGTTATCTTCTACGAGGACAGGAACTTCCAAGGTCGCTCTTATGAGTGTATGGGAGACTGTGGAGATTTCTCCTCCTACATGAGCCGCTGTCACTCTTGCAGAGTTGAGAGTGGATGTTGGATGATGTATGATAATCCCAACTACATGGGAAACCAGTATTTCTTCAGGAGGGGAGAATATGCTGATTACATGTCTATGTTTGGAATGAACAACTGCATCAGGTCCTGCCGTATGATCCCTATGGTGAGTTCTGAGCATTTTTATGTGCCCATTAAAAAAAAATCTGATTTTAATAAACATTTTTGCTTGGATAAAAAAAAAAAAACAATACATGATTATATGATTATAACTGAATTTTCTTCATTTACAGCACAGGGGATCCTACAGAATGAGGATCTACGAGAGGGAGAACTTCATGGGTCAGATGTACGAGATGACTGATGACTGTGACAGCATCATGGACCGTTACCGCATGTCTCACTGCCAGTCCTGTCATGTGATGGACGGCCACTGGCTCTTCTATGAGCAGCCCCACTACAAAGGCAGGATGTGGTACTTCAGGCCTGGAGAGTACAGGAACTTCAGCAATTTTGGAGGCATGAGATTCATGAGTATGAGGCGTATCATGGACTCTTGGTACTAATATTTTATAACTCTAAAGAATTAATTTCTCAATAAAAAAAAAGTCATCAAACAAATTTCAGTGTCATTAATATCTGCACTTTCACAAAAAGCCTCATGAGATAAACACAACCATTAAAAAAAATTAAACACTAAATACCTAAATACACCCAAGGTATGATTTGCTTCAGATCTGGAAACTGTAGCAGGGATATGAGAACGAGTGTCATGAGACATAAGCATACATCAAGTCATAAATACCTGTATCTGAATAAATCCGATAAATCAAGAACAAATATAATTTCAACTACAAATGAATTCAGGCTGTGACACTAATCTTGAGTGCTTGATACTGAAGAGGTCAGAGTATGCCAGGTGACTCTCAATTAAGAAAAAGGCCAATATAACAATATTGTCTCTTTTACACAATTAAAAACAGAATTCAATCCTTTTTGGATTTCCATGGTGGACAAATGACAGAAACATCATTATTTAAACATCGCATTTCATAAACTGATTAAAGTTGCAATAATGTTTGATTGGCTCTTTGCCTCGTGTTTGAACTTATACTGACATCTACAGGACAAACACGGCAGATTTTATCTTTTAGTCCATCCATTCTTAACTAAGTTTGACTGACATGAAATCGGTTAGATATTACTAACATTACAGACAAAACAATTACAAAACATGACAGAGACTTTGTTCATCAAATAATCCAATTATTATTTTGAGTTTAGTTAGCTTCTTTATAGGATTGGAAGGAAAAGGAGAGGAGAGGAGAGGAGAGGAGAGGAGAGGAGAGGAGAGGAGAGGAGAGGACATGTGCCCAGGTATGGTTTCCCATACTTGATATTCTGTATTTAACCCATCCAAGGGCACACACAGCAGTGAACACACAGTTGGGGGTATGTTGCTTAAGGGTCAGGGTAAGGGTCTCACCTCAGTTGTGGTATTGAAGGTGGAGACAGCGGTAGTTATTCACTCCCTCCACATACAATCCCTGCCAGACCTGGGACTCGAACCCGTGACCTTCAAGTTAAAGGTCCAAGTCTCTATCCATTTGTGGTTTTCAGGAATCAACATCAACTAAAAAATAAATAAATAAAAAACATAATCTAATCTTATCTTGGATAAACTCTTAAAGTGCTGAAGTCTTATGGGGTTAAACTTTAGTTTTGTGAAATTGCATCAAATACTTTTCTTCATCCCTTGGACTTTGCACTGATGCATGAATTTTATTATCCGCTTCCACTTCATACTGGTAGATTTACTCCCATATTTTTATATTTATCTCATACTGCACACAAAATTATTAATATTATCTGCTACAATCTCAGTAAATTTTCTTGTTTGCTTTTTCAGTGAGCTCTTTCTCTAACTCTAAGATTGCATCCTGTGTTGTAATGGCGTCTTTAAAAGAGTAATTTTATGGTATGATGGACATAGTTATTGTTTTGCCACACTCCTGCTGTTTGTAATATGCTCAGAAGTGTGGAAGCTGCAGATCACTGCAGTATGTTTTTTTTGATCCAAGGACTGCTAAAGCCTGAATTTTTTCGTATTCTTATGTTTTGTACTAAACCAATGCATAACAATATACATTTGTTGTTATTTGGTTATAACTGTCAATTGTTCCATCAAATAGCTATAAGTAGGTAATTATGTGAACTCAACAGGGAAGCCCCATCAGGTCCATTAAAAAAAAAAAAAAAAATCCTTCATGTCCCTTTTAATAAGAAAAACAATATCTATCGAGAGCACCTTAAATATAGGGACTGGTTGAACTGTACTTTATTTTAGTACCCCCCAAAAAATAATAATTGGGCAATCTACATTTTAAAAATAAGAATCACTGATATGCCTCATGCTCATGAATCTCATGCCTCTAAAATTGCTAAAGTACCTGTACTCTCCAGGGCTGAAGTACCACATCCTGCCTCTGTAGTGGGGCTGCTCATAGAAGACCCAGTGGCCGTCCATCACATGACAGGACTGGCAGTGAGACATGCGGTAACGGTCCATGATGCTGTCACAGTCATCCATCATCTCATACATCTGACCCATGAAGTTCTCCCTCTCATAGATCCTCATTCTGAAGGGTCCCCTGTGCTGCAAAAGTATGAATAGAAATTTACACCACATGCTAAATTGTTATAAGAACATTTAGTGAATAGCTCTATAGGGAATAAAGTAGTATGCATTATTTTCTCAACATAGGGATCATTCGTCACTCTATTTATGTTAACCCATGCATTTATACCTGATAAAACATCAAGAATATATGCCTCCTATTGTGAAATCTCCTGACAAAGCAGCATGGTATAGAGACCCATCGAAATCTGAATGGCTTTTGTAATATGTCAATATAATTAAATATCTAGTTTCCAGGTTTTTCAGTCTTAAGTAGCCAACAGTGTGGTTTGCGTCTTGGTGTTTCTTTTGTGTTAAAAAATTAACAAACAAATGATTAATTATTAGTGTAAAATTATGTGAGGAGTTCCTGTTCTTCCAATCCATATATCAATTATTAACTGCATGGATATAATGCTTCTTAAATTCAAAATAATGGTTTTCATCTCGCCAGGGCTGCTAGATCAACTTGACAAGATAACTGGCAAATTCAGGTACGGATAAAAAGGGGCTCTCATTTCCTTTCCCTGACATAAGTCAGGGAAAGAAAGTTTGTTGCTATGCCTAATATTTTTATTATAAAAAACACAAGGGAAAGAATCACTAAAATAAATAAACTTTAAAAAAAAGAATATATGTACGATCTCCTTACCATCTCCTAATATACCTACCATATAGCTTATGATCTCCGTACCATATAGCTAACTGTAACACCGTAGGCGTTCCTTATGTTATGTTATGGTTCATGTCTGTTCGGTCCTGGTTCCCTTTCGACATTTCACTCGTACTGCGTCTGCTAAGACGCATGGGGAAAACTCCTTTTTCCCCCTAACTGAAG
>JAUMHQ010000063.1:11205577-11227749 GCA_032361165.1 Enteromius paludinosus
CAGGAAGAACTGGTTCCCTGTGTAGCTGTTGCGTTCATAGACCATGAAACAACCGCTCTCCACCCTGACTGAACCAACGCGGCTCAGGTAAGAGGAGATATCGGAGCAGTCGCTCATGCAGTCATAGCTGCGACCCTGGAAGTTCCTGTCCTCGTAGAAGATGATCTGTTGATGAGATTGAAAAAATGCCTTTACTGCATCATGTTCATCTTTAGCTTTTAAATTAATACTGGATGCAATATGAACCTAAAGCTTTAAATGAAATATTAAGCATGCTAATTTCAAACAAATAACCTTTCCCATGATGGTAATGTGTTGTTTATCTCAGCTCACTGTACCAGCTGTACTTTGTTTGCATTTGGTAGTGGTTTTTATACAAAAACCAGGGGCCCACATTTTGTTGTCATTCAAATGCCAAAAGCTGATGATCAAGCAGTATGTCATCTGCTGAAGTGGTCCAGTAAACTGAAACAATAGATTTTATCCATACATCTCTGGCAGCTGTTTGTTCATTGTCTTTTACAGTATTGGCAAGACTATAGTCAAATCCAGAGCGAAAGTTCTTTCAATATCACAAATGACATCTCCATGCAAAGTATACTGTAGCATGTCTCATTCGAACATATAACTTTCAGTGCATTTGACTCCAACCAGAGACATAAAAAGCTTGTTACCAAATCACAAAATTAATTTTCAGAAATATTCAACTGCATTTCTTGTAATTTTGCTTGTACTATTTTCAGTGTGTTAAACATTTTATTTATTGTCACATACTGTTGCAATGGAAAATTCTATTTTCTGTTTCCTTCATACCTACTTTCACATTGCAAGCAGGATGGCTACAGGAGGGAGTACCTGGTACATAAGCATTAAATAAATTAAGCATGCAAAATTGCTTTTAATAAATTAATACGCACTATACTATTAAAAACTATAATAATAAATAAATAAACAAACCATTTTATAAAAGTAATTTGTACTGTTACTGAACATCTGAAAAACAGTATTTAGCACTTATGGTTCGAGATGTCTAAGATGGTATTATCCATTATTTATATGCATGAATGCTGATAATAATAATTGTCACCATTGTGTTTCACCTAGTGCAAGCATTTGATATATTATTTAAAATATAGTAATTTTCATGCTTCTTCTATTTGACAACAGAATCTCACAGACCTGTAAATATGTTCTTGTACAATTTCTGTCTTGCTATATGCTCTATTTTGATATAAATGCAGTTGTGTATTCTTATTATTGTTTTCTGTTAAGATTTGTAAATATGTAAACATAAAAAAAACAGTGAAGGTGAAGAAAGTCAATTCAATCTGTTCAATCTGACAGATTTAGTGCTGAGAATTCAGTAACATCTGAGTACTTTATTATTACAAATATCATTTTATTTTTTATCTGTTTGTTCGTTTGTTTGTTATTTATGTATAGGCACAAGAAATGAAAAATCAAAATGTTTATAAACAGTTCTGCTTATAAACAGGAAATGAACAGTTCATATAAATACGTGCAAGCAGAATGGCTAATAATCAGCGACTCGTCTGAAGGAGCCCACAATGGCACAGGTAGCACACCAGTCTCGGTATCTCCTGTATTCACCAGATTTCAGGAAGTACTGCCTTCCTCTGTAGTTGGGATATTCATAGAAGATCCAGTAGCCATTCATCACATTACAGGAGTACACATGTCGATGGTGAAAACGATCAGATACACAGGGGCAGTCGTCTGTGAATTCCATCATGTGACCTCCATAGTCAGCCTTCTCATAGATCCTCAGTCTGTATGATCCCCTGTACTGTTGACGTCAAGATGCAAATGAATAATTTAGTACACTGGAGTCAAAGAAACTGTAATATAAGTACAGTATCTCCACAAAAGAAGCACATGAAGCAGTGAAGCTCACCATTGGAATCAGGCGACAGGATCGAATACAGCTACTAAAGCCCATCCATCTCTGGTAGTCAGAATACTCGCCTCGCTTCATAAAATACTGGTGGCCCATATAATTTGGACGTTCATAGATCATGAAACAGCCACTCTCTACTCTGATGGAGTTGCAGCGACTAAAGTAAGTGTGCAGGTCTGTGCAGTCGTTACTGCACTCATAACTACGACCTTGAAAATGTTTGTCCTCGTAAAAAACGATCTGAAAAAGCACACAAAATCAACACTGGTTTAGTGCAGAGATTAGGGGAATAATCCATCTGCGTCAAAGCTTAGCATACATAGGGGAGGTGCAATTCAATGTAAATGTCATGAAAGTGGTGCCAAAAATCCTACCTTGCCCATGGTCTCCGTTGGAGAGATTCCATATGCTTCCCAAGCTTTTTATACTGCCTCTTGACAAACAAAGTATTGTTATTCAAATGAATACAGGAATATGTCAGAGAACTGAAAAATGTTTACCTTTTTGTTAGAGCACAATATTGGGTTCAAAAATATGGATTTTACTTGAAAAAAGATGTATAATTACATGTTTGGTGTTTTCTCTTGCATGGTCCAGGGAAAGGACTGGTACGGCACCCACACATTCACAGCACAATGCACACAGAACAATATGGAACATCCCTTTTGCATTAAAGAAGTTGTTCAACAGAGGGAGCAGTTACTGAGATTCCATTCTCAACAGCATTGTCAACTGCATTGACATGCTGAATTTTCCAATAAATTCTTACATATGAAAAAGACAATTTAAAGAGAAAAATCCTATTCAACAATTCTGAGTTAAGTCAGCTCTGTTTTGGGGATGTTACAAGAATAATATCTCTGCTACTCAAATGTCAAACTTTTATGTGCTTCAGGCTCTAGAAAAACCATAGATATTTTGTTTGTAAAACTTCTAGTTAATTTCAGCTCTTAGTCAGGCTAACGCAATATCTGCAACAAGCTAAAGGCCCCAGCAAAAGGCCCATGTGCAGTTTTTGGTATTCTGTGGCATGTAAAATCATTTTCCTTTTATGACAGTACACTATAATGTATGACGGTTTCACTGTACACTGTACATGTTTCTGTATAATGGACATACATATTATGTATATGCTTTTTGTAAATGTTGTGTGTGTGTAGATATAAATAAATAGCCTTAATATTGGAAAATTCAAATGGAAAATTATGAAAGCATCTTTTATAAGAAAGAATCTTATACACCAAAAAAGCAAGCAGGCAGTATTTAATTGAATGTGTTTGTGATATCATGAAGATGTTTTTTGTATTTTAGGAAGAAAAATAAGCACTTATTTGCAATGCCATACAGATACAGTAGAAATCATCTGTGTGCTACTAAAGTAGAGTCATCTATCAAGTTCAAATAGCAAAGAAACAACAGCCATACCAAATGATCAGAAATGTACCTGTATCCATCCAATTAATACTACAACATAATTACTTACTTACTATAAATCCAAATGATCTAATTCAAATCGATTTTGTCTTCTTATTCAGTCGTCTTCAAATTATAGTTGCGTGTCCATCACTCAATCTGTGTTTAGGAGCTATAGCTTGTATTTTAACTGTTTCTTGTAATTGGGTATTGGATTGTCACTTTGTACCACTAAAACAAGCATGTGGATTAAAAACTTCCTCAAATTTCCCTGAGGTCAATGTGCCTTTAAATAGCTGGGCTGCTTTTGTTTTTTGACAGTCATGGTGGTGATAGATTTAACTACAATGAGGGCAGTTAATCCAGCTTGAGCCCTGCATTGTTCAGCCAAAAACATAAACAGTGTGAGAGTTTTTGCTTTACCAATGAATGGTTTTCAGTCTGGTAATCAGATTTGCAATACAGAAAATGCCACTGATAGTTCATTTAAATGTGGAATAGTTATAGATTAAGTACTTAACACGTTCTGTTATCAATTTCACATGAAACACTGGATCAAAAATAATAACCTAACTTTCTGTTATTTATTTCACAAACAAAAAAAACACAGGAACAGAAATAATAAGTAAAAGTTTCACTCAAGAGATTTTATTTAGAGCATATGTTTTTGCACATTTTATGTTGTCTAGATGAAAGAGGTTGTTCTCCTGAGGGACCCGATTCTTGGAGCTGTTCCTCCCCAGTCGCTGTACTTCCTGTATTCACCTGGTCCAAGGTAGTACATTCTTCCCCTGTAGTTGGGCTGCTCGTACAGAAGCCAGTGACCGTCCATCACAAGACAGGAGTGGATGTCAGATGTATGGAAGCGGTCCATGATGTTAGGGCAGTCTTCCGTGAGTTCTATCATCTGACCTCCCATGTCAGCCCGGTCATATAGCCTCATTCTGTAGTTACCTGTATACTGAAAGAAAACAAGGATTTGGGACATATTTAATGAACATATTTTAAAGAATATCAAAAAGTGCATTTCTACAGTCTAAAATGTCCTCTCTTTTTTGATCTGATGAACTATGTTTTTTTTACATGTTTATTTGCTTACTGCCACAAATCACTTACCATGGGGACCATCCGGCAAGATCTGATACAGTTACTGAAGCCAATCATACGCTGACAGTCAGAATACTCGCCCTTTCGCAGGAAGTACTGCTGTCCCATATAATTTGGGTGCTTATACACCATGAAGCACCCATTCTCTACCCTGATAGAATTGCATTGGGTGAAATAGGGTTGCAGGTCTGCACAGTCACTGCTGCACTCATGGTAGCGGCCCTTAAAGTTCCTGTCCTCATAAAAGATGATCTGTTAAAGATTAAAGGTATAATAAATCTACTATACAATGTGAACTTGCAGCTGTAAAGTGGATTCATGTTATAGTGTTGAAAACCATTCTATTAGTCTATGAGAGTGAGAGACGCCATCTTACCTTTCCGATAGCCATGCTGGCATCTGGCAGGGCTACTGCTCAACACTGGCATTCAGTTTATCACTGTCTTTTATAAAACCTAGAAGCTGCTCTGTGATTGCACAGCATAAAGTATTGTCATTCAAATAAATCTAGCACAGGGAAAAAGTAATAGGGGCTAGAATTGTGGGGGGGGGGGTTCAATCTGATTCGGCTTGGCCCTGGTGCAGTTTTTCCATATTCATCAAAATGCTCCATACCGTCCCGTCCTGCTTGCAGAAGCTTCAATCTGACTGCAATCAGCACAATGTATCAATGCAAAAGCAACATGTTTTACACTGAATTAATTGCGTAATGGCTTATTTAAGACTGGATAAAACTGTAATGTTATTATACTGTTTGATTCATCTTATATAATCACCCAACTAAAAATACCAACAAGCTAACATGAAATAAAAAAGAAAACATTGATCTCATTTCTAAGAAGTAGGATTTAACTGTTTCGGACATTATTATTCATAATGTCACTGCGTTCAGTAGAAACACAGTGACATTATGAACAATATACTGTTGTATATTGGTAAAACATTCTGAGTCAAAAAGAGGCAATTTTATAGATTTCAAATGTATAAACATTTATTTCTGAGTTAACATATAAGATCCATTTGAAGCATAAAGGCTGCATACTGTAAGCTGTTATTCAACATAATTGCCTGTGTTGCTTAACATGGCAGGCCTATATGTTTAATAACACTAGCAAATATTAAATTTAAGTTTGGGGTGTTTACAACAGTTTACTGTATATTACATAAAAAATAAACAATTGTTAAAAAACTGCTAAGCAGCCTGCATGAATTTTAACTGTAGTTATTAACAATTCGTTTGATGGAACCCACACAGGCATTCAAGCCTCCCCATTCAGTGAATCTTGTGTATTCTCCAGGCCTTATGAGGTACATTCTGCCTTTGTAGTTGGACTGTTCAAAAAAGAGCCAGTTTCCTCCAATCACTTTGCAGGAGAATATGTGGTTCGTTTGGAACATGTCCATGACATTCGGACAGTCTTCTACTAGAGCCATCATTTGACCTCCATACTCCATTCTCTCAAACAGTTTCACCTCATGAGAAGATCCCCGTGTCTGGTAGAGAGAAGAACAAAACATGTAAATCAACTGCTATCCTAATAATCAAACAACCTGATATTTAAAATAATGATAAAAACGTGAACTTTATCATTACTTCCAATGTATCTCACTCAAGCATATAGTATAATCACCATAGGAATTTCACGGCAGGAGCAGACACAGTCATTTTTGCCCAACCAGCTTTTAAAGTCTGGGTACTCTCCCTTACAGACCAGGAATTGCTGGCCTTTGTAATGTGGTTGTTCATAGATCATGAAGCATCCACTCTCCACCATGATAGAGTTACAGCAGCCAAGATACCAAAGCATATCTGAACAATCACCACTGCATCCATACTGATGACCCTCAAAGTTCTTGTTTTGATAGAAAATGATCTGTTTAAAAAAGAGAGAGAGAAGACGGTCCATATGCATGCACAGTTTACAGGAAAACCAGTGTAAATGTCTTGAACATAAGGCAAACAACATTTTTGTATGACTTTTCTCACATTCCTTACAGCATTGATTTACCTTCCCCATATTTCGACAGCAGTTGTGCCATGTGAGTGTGATGCTCCATGGTATATATGCACACAAAGTGCCGACACTGTATGTGTCATTCATATTATAATTCCACACACACAAAAAAAGCTTTTTTTGCCACTTGGTTTTTAAAAGTTTTGTTATAATTCTTTTGTTAAGAATATTGTCAGTACTGGCATTTTGTGAATGAATGCAGAAAAAAAGAGGCTGAGGCTGTGATCACATAATGAACCAATCATTATCTTTAATATCAATAGCTAATATCCAATAAGTCATGATAGTTTGTGATATTAACTTATTTATTTGTTAACTTATTTATTTATTTATTTTTCTTCTCTGAAGGTCTGGATTTTAGTAGCCACTGAGAACCTGCTTAGGTTTGGTTGCACACGTTGCCCTGCCTCATAGTCATGCCATGCACCAGAACATGATCAATGACAGTTGCTCGAATGTCATTTGAAATTACAGATCTTGGTATTGGTCCTTGCCCACCACCTCTGACACGGACTCCTTTTCCTCTTCTATTGCATTGCTCCATTGTTGGATCCACTCATGCCATTTGAATTTGACTAGGCTTATATACTGTTTACAAATTGGGTTCACTGAACACATGGACACATGTGTTTTCAATTTTGAGTGGTAGTGTGTAAAGGATGAAAACAGTGTGTTAGTTGTGTTTAACTTCTGTAGCCTGTGTGCACCATTCTGGGTACAAGTGCACCACACTGCTAAACGTGATTTGTGTTTGAGAATGTGTTTAGAGGTGTGGTAAATGGGAGATTCAGAGTTGCACATTGTGTCCTAAACAGATGAATAGTGTTTAAGATTTTGACAACTGTGGGACTGATTTGATGAAAGAGTTTTGGTAGTTGACAGTTTAGTTTTTACAACAGGATTTAGTGTTTTAGCAACTCAGAAAAACTGAAAAATATAATTATATTTAATACATTCTGCATATACTTTACATATACTTTAATAAATGATACGATCTATGTTTAATTCACTTATATCAGGGCAACTTTTTCAAAGTGGCATGGTTATAATAGCCCTACTTTTTAATGTTTATCTATATAAACATTGGTTTAAAAAGGTAAGCCATGTTATTAAGCAGGCTTTCTACACTTAAACTGTTTATCATTAGTTATTTACCATGAGTTAGCATTAATATATAGCACAAGTAGATAGATTGAACACTCGAAACCTGTCTCATGGAGGAAAACGTTTCCATGGTTTTATTCAGTTCTCCGAACAGTGTCAAGCAGTCTGGCAGCCTATAGCAAGAGTCGTCATCAGGCAGTGACTTCTCCAGGTAGAGGGTGCAAGAACAAGACTCAAGACACTTGAGCACAGACACCATTTTATTTAGTGTGTGAAAAAGAGCATACAGCAGACATTTCACAAGGACCCCTTTCATTAGAGTTCCGTGATTCGTCTGATGGAGCCCATCCTTGAACTCATGCCTCCCCAGTCACTGTACTTCCTGTACTCGCCAGGCTTCAGGTAGAAATGTCTGCCGGTGTAGTTGGGCTGCTCATAAACAAGCCAGTGACCATCCATCACGTGGCAGGAATGGAAGTCGGACATGCTGAAGCGGTCCATGAGGTTAGGACAATCATCCTCAAGGTCCATCATCCTGCCACCCATGTCCTGGTGCTCATACAGCCTCAGTCTGAAGGACCCACGATGCTAATGGGTCAAAAAAGGAAGTTATGGCTAAGTGCTTAATTTGAAGTATTAAAACAATAAGATGTAGTCTTGAGATAACAAATAGCTTCAGCCTTTACCGTTGGGATCATACGACAGGATCTGACACAATCGTTCATTTCCATCGTACGCATGTAATCAGGGTACTCTCCCCTTCTCAGAAAGTACTGGCGTCCCATGAAATTGGTTCGGTTGTAGACCATGAAGCAACCGCTTTCCACTCTGATGGAGTGACATTGCTTGAAGTAGGAGTGCAGGTCAGCGCAGTCGCTCATGCACTCATGATAACGGCCGCCAAAGTTCCTATCCTCGTAAAAGATAATCTAGAGGAAACGGTTTACACAATGAGAGCACAATAATAAATAAATACATGGCTAATACATCTAATTCGTACAAACCTTTCCCATGTTTGTGTAGGCTTTCAACCTTTTCCTATGTAGGTGCCAAATGCTGCTGGAACTATAAATATATTTCCAAGAAAATAATGGTAGTCCTGTTCGTGTTGTCATTTAAATCACAGTGCAGTCATGTCAGCAGAAACCGTACAGGAATATTGCAAACACGGACAGTTTTACCTCAAACAATCACTTTGATTGCCTCTGTAACATTAGTTTTTCCAGCAAAAGCTGCTCTGTTGAAAGCTGCTGGAAAGGTCTGGGAAAACAATGTAACAATAGTGTTATTTGCGTGCATTTCTTTTAACATTACATACAAAAATTCTGTTTATATTTTTAAACAAGAACATTTCATTTTAACTGAAAGGTTTTGTTCTTGAAATTGTGAAATGTTTTTAGATAGTCGATAGTGGATGTTTATGAGGAAACAAAAGTTATTCTACAATTATTCTACCTCTTTACCCGGTCTAAAACCTAATCAAAATAAGGCAGAAGACATCAAAGTTTTGTCAGTGACTAAATATTTTACCAGTATGAAACGTTCTACATGATTGCCATTAGAAAACGTGAGCATGTAGGGATCAAAATCTAACCCAAACAATAGTGGCTTCCTACCATCCATTCTGTATATAATTTAGTTGACTTTAATATAAATTGATATTGACATGTAATGCCTACAGTATACAAAGTATTTATGAATTAAAGCTTCTTCCCACAGATGCCATACAACCTGAAATCTAGTTGTGCGTAATCTTGGACATGTTTAGTAATCAACACACCTGCAGTATGAATACATACACTGACAAGCATTTGGCTTTGTGACATTTTAGTGACAGGTCAATGCCAGAAAAGACACAGTTATTTCCAAAATGTGAACTTTAAGAATCCTTATTCTGCGGAAGGAACCGATGGTGGCACACACGGCACCCCAGTCACTGAACTTCCGATACTCGCCGGGAGGCATGACGGCCTCGATAACTGGGTTGCTCATAGAAGGTCCAGTAGCCCTCCATGACATTGCAAGAGTGAACGCTGCGGCACTGGAAACTGTCTCGAATGGACTCGCAATCGTCACTGAATTCCAACATCTGCCCTTGGAAATCTGGCCGATCGTAGATCCAGATGCTGTAGGATCAACCTGATCTCACGACAATTCGTACGTATTTTACGAGATGCCAATTCGTATGAATTTGTACGAATGACCTAAACATAACCCCGCCCCTAAACCTACCCATCACGTGGTTTTAGACAAATCATACGAAATCGTACAAGTGAGGTCATACGAATTAGAATAAATTGGCACAAATTTGGCACCTCGTACGAATACGTACGAATTGCTCGTGAGACTGTGTTGGTAGGATCCATCAGTTTTCTGCAAAACATTCAAAAATATATTTTTTAATTGGCTTAGAGTTTGAATGTCTTCAATGAAAATGTCTTTGTGCATTTTACTCACATAGGAAATTGTACGGCATGAGCGAATTATGTAATTGTAGCCCATCCAGTGCTGGTAGTCAGGATATTCACCCCTAGTTAACACATACTGAAAACAAGAGTAATTGGGTCTTTCGTACAGGACCCAGCAGCCACTCTGCACTCTTATAGAGTTGCATCGACTGAAATGAGGGTGCATGTCTGGCCAGTCTGAGTCACACTCATAGGACTGACCTTGGAAATTTCTCTCCTCATAAAAGATAATCTGAAATAAAGAGGCATGACAAATTACTGCGAACTAAATAGACAACTGTAACTGTCTGTTGTTCTGTTTATAGACATAGTAGCATTCATTCCAATTAGAATTAGAATAACTGTTGGAATGCTAATGACTCATTTAGCTTACTCCTTTTGATGTGAGCCTCTGGAAACAGTCCTAAACATGAGAAACAGTCAAACAAACTGGGGCACGAGGTCTGTTTTATAAACCACTATCAACATGGTGGATCAAACTTTATTTGTCCTTTCAATGACTGGGATTTGGCACTCTGATGGTTCTGCCAACCTCTTAATCCTATCCATAGATTTAAAAGCCCTGATTCATCAAATCAGAATTCCTAGCTGGCAAATTACTGACCTCAGCTGCCCTCCTCTGTTTTGACACTAATGAGATGCCTTGCGTGAATTATTGCTTGACATGGAATGCATCAGGATCCAAAAATGTCTGTGACACACCACTTAACATTAATTATTCTTTCAGTAAAATGATTCTAAACAGAATTATTATTCACACATTCTATTTCCTAAAGTAACACTATGTATAAACACTTTGGATGGACTGATAATAAGAAAGTTGATAAAAAGTCATATTTGGATTTACAAAATAAATCTAATTGATCTGCTGTCTTTATTAGTCTCAGGAAAGAACTAATATTACAACAATAAACACAAACGGGAAAAAATTTAAATAATATTACATGCGTTTAATAAACCATGAATATGAATATTTGCTTATTGTACAGATGCTGTTTTCAATCCTGCAGAGATTCTTGTGATCCCTCATAGTGAGCGGTTTCATCTTTTAAGGAGTCCTCGCTATCCTGTATTTGACACAAAATATAGGTGCAAAAATTCCAGTACACAATCTGAGCACATGATTCCAGTTATTTTATTTTTCAGTAGGCTATACATTATATTACTGAGTGTATTGGTTATAAATGATTGTGGTCAAATGTGAGGAACAGCTGACCGACACTTACACTAAACGATGAGGAGCTAGAAGAGGAAGTGGAGGACTCTGGTTTCTCTATTACTGGAGAGATCTCCTGTTTAAGGTGTTCCTTGATCCAGCGTTTCAGTACCTGGGCTGGTGAAGAGAGTAAAAGAAATGCTTTAACAGGATATAGGAAGAATTTTGATGTTAATGATCACTTTTTAATACTGTACTAAATAACACTGTATTATATTATTGGATTTATTTGTTTTGTAGGCACATACTGTGTTTTCTTGAGTGGTCTACTGCTTTGAAGGAACTGAGCATAGCAAATGGATGATAAGAGAGGGAGAATGGATGAACAATGTTGCCCTGTTGAAAACAATTTCAAAAATCACAAAATATATACATTTTTTGCCATTTTACTTTAGTTTGATTGTACAATTCAAATATTTAAAAAAAATGATCTTTCAAAACAGTAATGCATAATATAAAGTGACTAAACCGCAATTTAAAGGCTTCCTATTTTCAGACAGGATGTATATAATTCCCATTTTCATCCAGCGTGACATTTGTTATAACATACCTTAGCATGATTATGAGGGTAGGATGCCACTGGCTTGCAATTGTACAGAGAAAGAATGTCTTCTATTGGTAAGCTGCTCTGAAAATGAAAGAACAATGACACGGCTTGTGGACAAAAACACAAACGTTGTTAAAACTGGTTACTTATCCTTACCAGAAGCATTCCAGCAAAGGAAGAAAGGATCATTGCTTCTCTTTCCAGGTGATTAGGGTACTGGCTAATATGTCTTAAATTGCCAATCCCTCTACAAACAACATATTCCCAAATGTGAGGCAAAACACTGCTCATAAAAATAAATCTATTGAACAAACACAAATACTGGTTATTTAAATTACTCACATGTAGTTATTCTCAGCTGCATTATTCCCATTATCTTTATTGAGCCACCACAAAGCCACACTTATAGCCAAGTCATAATGGGCCTATTAAGAATATATAGATGTATTTAGAACAAGCCCTAAGCTTAAATCTTGTTTTTCAAAAAAAAAAAATTATTATAACGTTAAAAAACAAGAACAATAGCAGCTAATATGTAAACTCTCTCTCAATATAACAAACCTAACCTTTGAAGTTAAACTTTAATATCGATCACTTACCAAATCATCTAACATTGTAGAAGTGCTTTTTCCCTTTGGATCAAAACCGGTTTCTCTGAGTCGCTGTCCAATATATTCATCGCTAAAAAAAAAGGTTGAAAGAGCTTTGTTCTGAAACTGTATTCTTAGAAATAAACAATTTATGATTACTTCTCGTGATACAGTTCAGTACAGTGAATTTATTTCATGTTACTTACAGCAAAGTTTTAACATCTCTCTTCACTCGCTTGGCTTCCATTTCTCAGACACTTCAACTTAATTGTAAATCTCTTTATTTCACGATTTAGCATGGAATAATAACAGAAATCCCATTTAACAGCAACAGTAGGTAAAAGGAACATTACAAATAAAATAAAAAAGCACCAGGAGTATAACTTTACCTAGTAGGTAATCCTCTGCCAGGGGCAACACTAAACACAGGAAGCAAACTATATTTTGGTTTCCTATGAACAGGAAAGGTGAGATGAATATTTGACAGGATGTCTAACACACAAGTGCTAGGTTACCAAAGGCATCTGATGGTATTATCATTTGGAAGAAAATAGAAAAGTTGGGATGATCTAAAAAACAAAAACTGTTTAACAGTATTTGGCTGTAAGCCCATAACATCTGAATGTAACGCATTTCTTTAAGACTGATCACCTCCACAAATAGAAACTATTTTTTTGAAAATACACTGCATGAAAGAAAGGAAGAAAGAAAGAAAGCTCATAGAAACTTACCTAAAACTCAGATACCAACACTTCCTGACAGCAAAGCTAAGTTAACTATCTATCAGATGTTTTAGCCTGCTTACATACAATATAAACTAAACAGACACTCCTACTCTGTCTCAGAATTGTAGTCGTCTCAGGTGAACAGTACTCTAAATTATTCATTCAGTCCTTCAGTCACTTTAACACTGTAGGCCAGTGCCTGGTTACATAATGCACAGACTCAATTTTCCTACATATCTTGATAGGAAAGATGAGGAAATTAACACAGCTGACTTCCAGGTGAACAGTATAAATGCCACAGAGGGATGGAACGAAAAAAAAATTGGTCAGCCTAAAGAAGATTCTCTTTATTAACCAATAAAATAAATACAACCTAAAATGTAAACAATATTTTCTATACATTACACAAGAATGAAAACTGCAAGGTAACAGGTGTGATTAAAAAAAACAATTACTTTAAAATCCATCTTAAACATTTGCACTACATAAAAAAGACATAAAATAAATTGAAAAACCAAAGCAAAGTCTGAAATCAATAAAAGCAAAAAAATCACTCCTAAACTCGCTTCTTCCTTTTTTTGTCTTTAAACACAGGAGAGTTTAAGAACTTTGTATCTGAGTATTTGTCCCCACGCCTCATTTTGCTGCAAAAAAAAAACAATGAATTCAAATTATTATTATTTTTGTATTTTACAGTGGCTAAGAGAGCTCTATGCACCGCAACTTTAGAAAAAGCAAATGCAAAGAAAAAGCCCCAGCAAATAAAAAAACATCATCAGTTGGACAGTACATGTGTGGTAAATACACAAAACACAAAGAAAGGAATGCATTAGTAGCAAAGACCAACAAAAAATAAAAATGTTTAATAACATTTGTATAAGCACAGTTGTACAAAAACCATATTTAAACTGTGGTTAGTGTAGTAAATCCATGCCAATTGGTGCATGGTTATCATGATTTGACTTTTTGTAATGGTTTGTTTTAATTTATTTTTTAATACCGTCAATGTATTAATTAATTTTTATAGTAAGACCATAGGCTATTGTTAATTTTTGAAAGGAAAAGTAAGTTAGCCAGCGTACATAACCTTTCACAGTTACAGTGATTGTATTTCAACTTATTTAGGCTAATATATAATTTCTAAAGCAAGCTATGGAATTGTATGATCAGGATGTTAAAATAAGCACAAATCTCATCTCTCAGAACAAACATATGTCCCAGTCATGTTTGTCACTTCACAGTTCCCCTAAGCATTTCTGAGGTGGCCTATTTGCAGCACGTTTCTTTGTTTGTGTTGTAGTGAGTGTGTTGTCAAATGGATGAAGATGTTCTCTTAATTTGCAGGTGGGTTTTTTTTTTTTCATTTCTAGCTCTCTCAACCACCATAATATTAGGTCAGAAACACATAATATCTTATTGCATTACATTCAATTGTTGTATCATTGAAATGTAACTCACCAGTTGAGAGTTGGTTCTTTGTAGGAAACTGGTGCTGCTCTTCTTCGTGTTCTCCCGTAATCAGAACTATGCTCTGTATTTGTTAGACTCTTCATAACCCTGCCTTCTGCTGTTAGAATAAATATAAATCAGTATATAGGATACAAACACATGTATGACATGTGTGAAATAAAAAAATAGAAACAAATTAAACTGTTTTAAAAGTGTACTAATATGCTTTTTTTTCGTTAATAAAGACAAACATTGGCAAAGCTTGTAGACATTTATGGTTTACCTGGAGCTTGGTGACTCAAGTCTGAGTCCTGGTTCTGGTAAATGTTCAAAGTTTGACAGCGGACCTCTGGTTGAGGGCTGTAGGCAGAGCTTTCATCTAACAGTGCTTCAGTGTAACCATCAAGGGTCTCCCAGGGAGGCCTCTCTTCTGTGAACTGAAGGTCTTTTGTTTTTCCGCTAAAACCATCTAAAGGCACATTGTAGTTTTCTATGACAAACTTGCCTCTGTTCACTAAAGGTGAAACATTATTTGTTTCATTAGAAAAAACATCACGTTCAGAAACGTCGCTGGAAGCCCCACTTTCTGTATTTTCCTTAAGGGGAGATTCATGACAAGATGGAACAACGTATGTTTTCCTGCACCTGCCCTCAAGAGCGTGGTTGATTTGATCTAGATTCATGCTAAGAGAGTCTGCGTTGATATAGTCAGTCTGATCTAGCCCGTCAAGAGAGGAATAGGAATTTATTTCAAGGGTTTCAGCATTATGTTCATCCCTGAGGTCTTCCTTTGAGGCTGAGCAATGAGATATTACTGATAGCTGTAAAGTATTAGACAAAGACCTGCATCCTGCTCCATTGTGAAGATCAGTCTCATCTTGCCTTTTAGTCGAAATGGTGTCGTCCACACTCACAGCACAACTGGTTTGTTTCTTTCTTAATGCTTTGGGTTTTTCTCTTGGTGCAGTATTCTTCATCTTCATTTTTTTTGCTTTGACAGCCACTGATGATATATTTTTAGAGGGTTCCTGTAAAAGGCTAGCATTTACATCTTGTGAACATTCTGGAAGATTGGTGTTTTCTGTCATTATCTCATGAAAATCATGCTCTGGCTCCTTCTGCTGTTGTGCAACATTCTCTGAACCAATCTGTTGGGATCTGTTGGGATCATCCAATATATTGGTTTCATTCAAAAATGATTGACTTGCTTGTATCACAAATGTTCCTCTGTTTTTCTGTGTTTTGCATGTTTCAGACTGAGGATGTGAGTGTGCTGGAGTTTTATTTTTATGTTTCTGAACTGCAGTCTGACTGACATGGACATCCGTGTAAGCAGTCTCTGGGCATAAAGTACTGGCAGACTGAACATTTTCATGCATATCCAATAAACTGTGATCCATCATAAGGGACAAGACTCTGGTCTTCCTGTTCTTCTGAGGTCTTAACTCATCTTGATCTAGAATTGTTCTCTTGGTTTCCTGGGTAGCATGGGACTTTTTAGCTTTGCTTTTAGCAGCGTTATTTGAAATATTTCCATGTGTAGGAATTGCCCCGCTTCTTTCAGAATTCTGAAGCTCTGGATCACTGAAACAATCATTAAAAATGTCATTAAGAGGATCTTGGGAGATCAGGTATGTTTTTCTTGGGTCTGGATTTGGTTCTTTCAGTTTACATGTGCGTCTGCTAGTTTTGGTACGAGAGGTGATGTGAGTCTTTCTGCGTGCAGTTATTGAATCCATTTGCTGCCCATTCTCCCCCTCATTCTGAACAGTTAGAGAGCACTGTTGTGTGACAGCGGTCATCTCTTTTGGCACAGCTGCTGTATATTCCGACCTACTTAATTCGAATGGTGAGTCTTCCATTGCAGATATCACCTCACCAAATTTTTCTGATAGACTTAAATCCGTCTTTTTCTGGTCTGCTTTTGTAACTTTAGAGCTTTTTCTGGCATTTGTTTCAACTGTTACTATTTCAGCAGCACTGTCACTAACAGTCATCTCCATTTCAGAGTCATATATGGTGTTTTCTCTCTCTTGGCTGGGAGCATCACCGGCTGAATTGACTGGTTCAGACTGAACATGGTCCTGCCGTGGACGCAAACTCTCAACCTCTCCCATTTCAATGATTTGGTCTGAAAAATAAAATCACAAATTTAAATAACAGCATTTTGTTAGCTGTGATGTACAATGAAATAAATTAAATATTAGCTTCATTTCCATGAAATAGCTGTGCCAATCATTCAAACTTAACTAAACTGATATTCATAAAGGGATAGGTCAACCACAAATAAAAATTAATTACTCATCAATATTTCATTAATCTCCAGATGTTCACAAATTAGATATTTCTGATGAAATCCAAGAGCTTTCAGCCCATGCATAGAGAGCAACTACCACGTTCAAGGTCCAGAAAGGTAGTAAGGACATCGTTAAAACAGTCCGTGTGACATCAGTGGTTAAAATGTAATGTTATGAACTACAAGATTACTTTTTGGGATAATAATGACTTCATTTAACAAACTGCAAAGTCAGAAAACTTGGTTCTGAATATGAACAAATTTGTGTTCTGAACATAAAGATTTTATGGGTTTGGAACAACACAAGAAAGAGTAATTAATGACAGAAATTCCCCTTTTTGGGTGAATAATAAAAAGCCTACAAAACGTTTCCATACCTTCACTAATGTTGTCTTCCGAGTCCACGCTGTTTGGATCCTTTAAAATAATATATTTTTTGAAGAAAAAAAATAATATTGTGTCTAACAAATGTGCACTATTAATAATTATTATTATTTTACAAACAACCACCACAACAAAAATAGCCATTTAACTTAATTATACAAATTCATTTACTGCTTACCTCATCATTACAAAAAATGTCAACTGCCTTTGTCATCCAGTTTAGGGAAGAGTCATAAAACTCTCGTATGATGCCAAACTACAAATAAAAACAAAACACCAACTGTTAACAACATACACTGGTATGAAATATAATAAATGTTCTTTGTTTACATCAAAGTACAGCACAAGCTCAACCTGTTTAATAAATCTAGAGTAGCTCTTGACAAGTGTGCAACTTTATTTATTCACATAAACAGCCTAACTTTACAAGTTTTTTTTTTTTTTTTACTACATAAAACCTTCGCGAGTAAATATTTAAACGCCATGACTTACCAGTTGTTTGTTTTTATGACGCTGATGAGCAAGATCAAAATGAGTTGTCTGCGCATCTTTCCTCAGTCGTACCACCTCTGCCTCCAGCTCTCTGCTCTTCTGCTTCTGAGCAACAAGAGCCAGAGCCAGAGCCTTGTTGTTACTTTGCAAAGAAAGCTTGAAGAATGACGAGGTATCTAAGAGACAATAAAAGTTTAGTTGTTATCAACTCCCAACATGTAAGCGCACGAGCCACACCAATAATGCAGACAACTGGATCTGTTTAGCAGTTCTTACTATGTATTTTGGTCTTTATCTTCGCTGCGTACACAGTTGCCGTCTGTTTGCCCATTCTTATGTTTTCCTTTTTCTCTTTAGACGCCATTGTCAGCGTTTTATCATTGGGAGCTGTAATAAAGACATGACTGAAAATATTACCCCGACGGAACAAAACCGTTAGCAGTAATGAATCTATAGTCGAGTACTCACCATGAATAAAAGAAGACGACAAACTCGACTCTTGGTGATGTTTATCTTTATACTTGTTAAAATGCATTTCTACAATAAGTAATGAGCATACAAATGAAACCGGGTTCTATTTATTTAAAACCAAACATTTCCGCGAAATCTTAAAATTCTTCTTCTCTTGTTGTTAATAGCGTTTGTAGAATCAACTGTTTAAGTATCGCCACCTATTGGACTAAATCTGAAACGTGACACCCTTCGCACGAGAGCCTCGAAGGACCTGGGAAATATCAAGAAATTAATAACATAAAATAAACCAGTAACCTTATAAAGAATAATAAGAAACAAATAAATAATAAAATAATGACATAACACATAAACATATAATATCATGTATCATGTAAACACAAAATCGACTTTAATAGAAATATTATGTGCATTTAAACGTGGTAAGAGCATCAAAGACCTTCGTAACACGAATGATACCATATCGTCCCTAAATTAAGCGCTGACTTTTATTTTGGAATTTGTAACTGAATTTCCGGTGTGACATCAGGCCGGTGGCAGAGTTCACACACCCGCGCGCACATATTCCATTGAACTTCCTCCTCAGCTGTCAAAGCGTCTACACACCACTGGGTGAAATAGCAATATCATCTTTTTTATTTAGGGTATCAGACAGGGCTTGAATCTGAGATGGAGGGCCAGCGCTGGTTACCATTGGAAGCCAACCCAGAGGTATGAATTTCTCACTCTCTCAAGAATTTTTGTCGGCAATTCAATTTGATATCGTTCATCGGCTCATTTTTTCATAGGCAGCTTTTAGCAGGAACGGTAAGCTGCACCTCATGTCTTTGACATCACATTTTATATGATACTGTTTTGTGTTCTGTGTCTGCTTTTCAGGTTATGAACCAAGTGAGTAGAGGTCTCGACTATCTGGGTGTGTCTAGGATTCAAAACTTGTGCCAAATGAATGAATCAGGTTTATTAAAGCACGTCTGTGTTAAAGCTAATTGCATCAGCTTATGTTCATCAGCAATTCTGCGCTTGATATCTTGTTTGCAATTTTATGGAATTGGAAGTAACGCAAAATGTATTTTATGTTTCACATTTGTTTATTATTGATATGTTTAAATGGAAAGGCTTCTGGAATGCGTAGGCCCTTGTGTGTCTTTCACCTTACACTTCAAACCTCTTTGCTAGTCTTATGCTGTAATTTGTCTTTAATATGTATGTGTTGTGTTATACCTTTTTGTTAAGTTTTTACGACAACTTGGCTTGGTACCCACCTGGCAGTTTGGGGATGTGTACGGTTTGGAAGCTGAAGTTCTTAGTTTGGTGCCAAGGCCTGTTTGCGCTGTACTTTTGCTCTTCCCTATAACAGAGAAGGTATGACTGCAGTTTTCACCCATAATGACTCGATGCTAGTGAATATGCTTTGTAATCAGGACCCTGCAACTAAAAAGTAGTCATAAACCGTAAAAGTATGTGTTTTTTTTTATTTTTTTGTTTTTTTAAATTGATAATTAAACATCATCAACTGGATACATTTGTTGCTTGCATCAACTAGCAAATTATGCAGAATCATAGCTTTTTTTATGCCGGGCTCTTTCTGTATGTGACGTGGTATGGTAATTCCCTTTTAATTTGTGTTTTAAAGGGGTGTAATATTTTATTATTTGGTCTTAAATAAATGCAACAGGAAAGACTGATAAAATTGAACCGAATCACGGTTTGTCACAAGTATTATTGCTTAATTCCTTTAAGTCAGATGAATAGAGCGCCTTTGTCATTCTTGCAAATTATTATTATTTTACAATGTGTGATATTTATGGTGATTACATTTTAGTAATGTTCTTTTTCCAATGTAGTATGAAACCTTTAGACAGGAGGAGGAGTCAAAAATTAAGGCACAAGGACAAGAGGTGTCCTCAGATGTCTACTTTATGAAACAAACCATCGGCAATGCTTGTGGTACAATAGGGCTGATTCATGCTGTAGCAAACAATCAAAGACATCTGGAGTTTGGTAAGTATCAGTATTGATCTTTTTTTTTTTTTTTTCCAGGATTGATTTGACTTTTTGAAAAATATTAATTCATTTGTATACAGGTGCATCTCAATAAATAAGAATGTCGTGGAAAAGTTTATTTCAGTAATTCAACTCAAATTGTGGAACTTGTGTGTAAAATAAATTCAATGCACACAGACTGAAGTATTTTAAGTCTTTTGGTTCTTTTAAGTGTAATGATGGCTCACATTTAACAAAAATCCAAATTAGAATGTGGGGACATGCCAATCAGCTAATCAACTCAAAACACCAGCATGGTTTCCTCAGCTTTGAAAATGGTCTTTCAGTTTGGTTCACTGGGCCACACAATCTTGAGGAATACTCTGATCTGACAGTTGTCCAGAAGACAATCATTGACGCCCTTCACGAACATTCATTGCCAAAGAAGCTGGCTGTTCACAGAATGCTGAAAATCGATTCAAGAATTTGGGTGAACTTCACAAGGAATGGACTGAGGGGTCAAGGCATTAAGAGCCACCATACGGATGTGTCAAGGAATTTGGCTACGGTTGTCATATTCTTCTTGTTAAGCCACTCCTGAAACACAGACAACGTCAGAGACATCTTACCTGGGCTAAGAAGAAAAAGAACTGGACTGTTGCCCAGTGGTCCAACATCCTGTTTAGATGAGAGCAAGTTTTGTATTTCATTTGGAAACCAAGGTTCTAGAGTCTGAAGGAAGGGTGAGGAAGCTCATAGCCCATGTTGCATGAAGTCCATTGTTAAGTTTCCACGGTCTGTGATGATTTGCGGTGCAATGTCATCTGCTGGTGTTGGTCCATTGTGTCCATTTTTAAAAAACAACGTCACTGCACCCATTAACCAATTAATTTGGAGCACTCCCTGCTTCCTTCTGCTCACCAGCTTTTTAAAGATGCTGATTTAATTTTTCCAGCAGGATTTGGCACCTGCCCAGACTGCCTAAAGCATGGTGTTGATGTGCTTGACTGGCCATCAAACTCACCAGACCTGAACCCCACAGAGAATCTATGGTTGACTGTCAAAAGGAAAAACAAGACCAAAATGCACATAAGCTGAAGGCCACTGTCAAAGAAATCTGGGCTTCCATGCCACTTTAGCAGTGCCAAACTGATCACTCCATGCCATGCCGAATTGAGGCAGTAATTAAAGCAAAGGAGCTCCTACCATACTTTCCAGAAGGCCAACAATTCACTACATTTGAACTACATATGAAGTATTTGTTGAGATAGTGGGATTTTGTTAAATGTGAGCCTAAATCATCACAATTAAAAGAACCGAGGATTTAAGCTACTTCAGTGTGCACTGAATTTATTTAATATATGAGTTTCATAATTTGAGTTGAATTACTGAAATAACTGTTACTTTTCAACGACATTCTAATTTATGGAGATGCATACTTGTACTTGTTTTCATGACATTCTGTTTTTTACAGAGCCCAATTCTCCACTTAAGGCATTTTTACTGCAGTCTACAAAGATGAACCCAGAAGAAAAGGCAGCTTTCCTTGAAAAAGATGAGGTGATTAAAATCTTTTCGTTGCAACAGAGTGGCCTCTGAAGGAATTAACTGAACTAAACTTTTATTCATGGTATTGACATTTTTATGATTTCAGAGTATCCGAGTAACACATGAGTCGAGTGCTCAGGAAGGACAAACAGAGGTCGGTATTTGTTAAATACAGGGTAGTTGCTAACACAGCATTCAAAACGGTACCAAAAATGTGCGCATATTTTGTTTTATGTCACTGATGAACTTTCCATGTGGTGTTTTGTAAAGTAGTAGTGAATGGTGAAGTAGCAAAATTTTGAGAATTAAACCATGGGAGCCTTTATAGGTGCCATAGAAAGGAAAACTGAATTTACCTTGGCATGATTGAATAATAGCAGTTCAGTACATGAACATAACATACTGTGAGTCTCAAACACCATCGTTTCCTACTTCTTATAGAA
>JAUMHQ010000063.1:11228515-11244276 GCA_032361165.1 Enteromius paludinosus
AAATAAGGCAAAAACAGACTGTTTCATTCTAGGTTCAAATTCTAGGGTTGTAAATGGACCTGTAAAACTGTTTCTGGCCATTTTTTCCCCTTACCTAAGCTACATACCTTCTATGTACATATCAGAGAACAATTTAAAATATGCTCTCTATGCATTCTATGGCACCTTTAAGTTTTTAAAAATGCAACAACTCTATTAAAAAAGAAAGAATTACTTAAAATATAAATGCGTATATAAATACATTTATTGCTGCAGTTACATCTATTCTACACTGTATAACCTTTAGGACCTTTCCAGTCTGGACTAAGATGCTCTATTAATTCTTAAGGATCATCTTCTCTCAAGCTCTGAGAACTAGTGTTCTCATTGTGTTGAATCTCAGATCTGCTTTATTTTTATTGCTGTTCCAGTGTCATAGAAAAATTCTAACTATTCACTTTGCTCACCCTTATAGGCTCCAAGTGTAGATGAAAAAGTGGATTTGCATTTTATTGCCTTTGTAAATGTTGAGGGTCATTTATATGAACTGGGTAGGTACATTTAATTTTTCATGATACATTTTGTCTCTGTTTTATTTATCTGTCAGTTAAATTGTACAGTACCAACACCTAAACATACATTAAATATTATGTGCAATGTTGTGAAGGGAGATATTACTTGTTCATATTTGGTTCGTGTCTTTCAGATGGACGCAAGCCTTTTCCAATTGTTCATGGAAAAACCACAGAGGACACATTTCTTGAGGTGGGATTTTTCTCAGTCATGGGCTATAGATTTACTGTATAGATTATCTGTAGCAAAGGATGTATATTTGGATGTACATTAAGCTTTTTGCCATGCTGCTATATTTATGAAACCGTAAACTCACAAATTCCTATATCCAAAACAAGCCATCTGTGAATAAGAATATGAAGTGAGGACTTATGGGACATTGTTCTGCTCCACCTAACACAATGAGTGGAAAGAGAATTTTAGAATAGCGCAATTATGCCATTTCTGTGTCATTGAACATGTGCAGTGCTCTCTAGTTTTGTTTTTCAATCCGATCAAGTGTTTTTATGTCTATACTGCCCCTTTCTGTCCAATCGAAATTTAATTTGGATCGAGCTCATTTGGATTCATTTGAGGTGTTTACATGAAGCCTTTTTAGTCCGATTGAGCCATCAGTCTAATTATTTAATTGAATGTAAACGAAGTTACATTTGTTTTTTTCCCTGATCTACAGGATTCTGCAGAGGTCTGCAAGAAGTTCATGGCACGTGATCCCCAGGAGCTCCGTTTCACTGTGGTGGCTCTTTCCAAAGCATAAATTTTTCTTATTTTACCTAAAAAGAAAAACTGCCAATCATTCAGAAGTGCTGAATACTTTAAACCTTTTACAGGTTCAATTTTGACTTTGAATAAAAAGGTTTGTTAAAGGTTTTGACCATAACCGACAAAGCAAGTGATAAGCAAATTAGCTAATAATAAAAAGTGTACATGCACATAAAAAATGTTGTATCTGAATGTTTACAACTCTCTGATTGAAATAATGTTTGTGTTCATTTCTCCAAAATCATGAAAACTGTTTTCTTGATGTTAATATTAATTAATCTAATGGTGGTGTTCTTTTTTTTTTTTTTTTTCTGCCAGAAAAAAACAATTTAAAATAAAAGTTCTCCTGATGAATATGTGGACTTATATTTTAACACACAAATGCTCTTGCAAAAATAGGCCCTTACAGGAGTGTGTCAATGTGTCATTGCATATGGTGTCCTACTTTTAAATACAGTTTTCTTAAGAATACAACAAAATTTAGATCGGGGGGGGGGCGATTTAACAAATGTTTTCATCTCTTGCTGATCTCATTGCTGTATTATGAGTAACAACAGTTCACTCCCTTAATACTAAAGCTATGTTTAAAATGCAGTTTTTGTTGACGTATTTCTTGTTATTTATTTCTTTTTTGAGTGAGTTAATAGTTAGATAATGTGTATGGACAGCTAGTTATTATTGCAATACAAAAGCACGTATGTGTCAGTGTTCCTCTTAACCAGCTGACAGAACTCTATCCCTTATTTAGATTTACTACATTGTTTACTTGCAAAAAAAACAAAAAGGATGTATTTAAATTGAATAGTAATTTTAAAAAAAACATCAAAACATTTGACCTCCATCAGTAGGCTACTTATAAACACGTATTTACCTAAATATATTCCTCTTTATTGTGCCCTTGGCACCTGAAATGTAATCTGACAGTAGTTTAGGTGTGCATCTTGACGCACTAGGGGGCGTATAAAGTACACAACACAACTAAAGTTTCTCAGGAGTAAGCTAAAGAACAAGAGGGGATTTAAGTTTAGCCCTGCGTCGTTTACGGCTTTTATAAGATCTTTGTTCGTTGATGTTGTGAGACTTGTAATGCTTGTAGTCGAATACAAAAAGCGTTCACCTGCTGTCTTTTTTTTTCTTTTTCTTTTTTGAAGAAAACTGGGATAATCTTAAATTTATTCAAGTGACGCGGCAGTACAAAACGCTCGCGTTTAACTGTAAGCGCGTCTCGTTCGCGTTTTGCAGCGTAAACGCCTGTTTCTTCACAGCCTCACCAAGAAGCGCAGTAAAGGCCAGGGATGGAGTGGAGACCACCGTCTTCGGTGGTTTATGAGACGGCTTACTCAGAAGCACAGAGATGGATTGAGGTAAGAACTTTCACACCTGCTCATTCAGTTCAGGGAAATGACACTTGATACTGCCAATTTATGAGGTAACCAAAATGAAAAATTTGACTCATTACTTCTCGATAAATATACCCGGACCTGTTGAATTCGTGTTTACAAAGCCTAGCAAAAAAAAAAAACTTAACATTTTGTGTTACAGAAGTTAAATTTAGTGTAATATTTCTAGTATCTTGTCACACTTTGTCATTGTCAAAACGACGAAAATGGATACTCTTTAGTACTGTTATTCATTTGATTAATAATAATTATCTGTTTTTATTTTGAATAAATATTATTAATATTTATATTTGTTTTAGCTAGATTAATAGTTTGTTATTATTGTCTTGTCTACAATCAATAAAAACATTTTTGATTATCATGAGGACAGAAAATGCATTGTCTTATTCCAGTAACATTGCAAAGCATGGGATAGTTCACCCAAGAATCGAAATGATGTCTTTATACTCCCTTCGTGTAATTTCATACCTAAATAACTTGCATTCCACTGCAGGACACAAAGAAGATATACTGTAAAATGGTATCCAAACAGGCTACCGTTTTGGTTGCCATTGACTTTTGTTACATTATGTTGGACCAAAATCTGTTTAGTTACCAACATTTTGTCAAAATATCTTCTTTTTTATTTCAGAAGTCCGTCAGTCATACAAGTTTGTAATGATGGAAAGTAAATAATGGCAGGATTTAATTTTTTTAGTGGACTAGTGGACTTGAAATAACTGACCTATTTTATTTTTCCAACAATTTTCACACGCTTTAGACAGTTTATTCCACTAAACCCTCTGGAACGCTATTAGTCTAAGGCACAAATGATTAGGACTTTCCTATCCTTGTGAATTCCCTTCTCTGCGGGAGATGGCAGGGCCAAAGCACTGGCTGTAACTGAACAAATATTGTTCTTAATTCATGAGGGGTGAATCTGAATGCTTTTAGTGTGACATCAGTCTTTCACACATGCACAGTGGTGCATTGTCACAGGCGGTTGACCTTGGCAGGGCAGTTTGACCCCAAGCTGATTGCTCCCCTGCAAAGGAAGGTGATGTGCCGCTTAGCGTCAGGTTGTCAGGCAGTGCTGGAGTCTTAGTGTTTGAGTTTGTAGAGTGTTACAGTCAGCTGAACAATCTGGAGTTTGTCACATGTGCTCATTCTTGCAACAGGCACCCGGTCTGTGGGCAGAGACATTCCTGTTTTACCTCCAGGGTAGTTCTCAGCTTGTTAAAGTCAAACCTAAAATTAGCCACTCTCTGAAGTTGCTTGGTAAAAATAAAAAGTAGAAAGTTGGCAACTTGGGTTAAATCATACTTGTTAAATACATTTATTAAATATTGATTACGGATATATGCTGTACTTCACTTTACTGATGATCATTGATATTGGTCGTTATGGTTATTAATGTAAAGATTAAAAAAAAATATTTAAAAAAATGTAAAAAGAATTGCATAAAGCATCTATTAGGTATCCTGGTTGTTCTTTTTAGCCTAAAATGACCCAAGAGCATTTTCAATATTTCTTCATGTTCAACAAACCCTGCTTGGTCAAAGGGATTAAAGCACTTTGGCACAATTAACGATGTGCAGCATTCCGTGTGTCCAAACAGCTTGGAATGCCTCACTGCTCCTTCATGAATGAACAATAGCTGTGTGCAAAAGTGCAGCTGAGTAAGAATCATGTCTTACATCATCGAAACTTGCTATTTATTTCAGTTTGATAACAATGTCGGATTAGAGAACAAATCATTTGTATTGAATTCTTCCTTTTATTACTTTTTATAGAATGGGAACATCAAAGCTGCATTTATGTGATCAAAATACAGTAAAACAATAATGTAGTAGTGAAACATTATTAAAATTTCTAATATATTTTAACATTTAGCACAGTGATGGAAAAGCTACATTGTCAGGAGCCATTTTTCAGTGTCAAATGATCCGTCATAAATCATTGCAATATGCTGAATTATGTTAGAAAATTACTAAAAGAATTACTAAATTAGTAACATTTCATGTTATTATCAATGTTGGAAGAAGTTTTTTTTTTGTTAGATTATTTTAAATACATTTATTTTTTTGTTTTATATATTTGTTTTTGTATTTTCCTTTTATATTTAATGGTACTAAATAATATCTTCTACCGCTTAAATTACAGTATATTGCAGCAATGCTATTTGTTTGTTTGTTTGTGTGTATGTGTGTGCGTGTGTGTGTGTGTGTGTGTGTGTGTGTGTGTGTTTATTTGTAATTTGTTTATTGGATTTATAAGCGATTTGTTCCAGCTCTCAAATTGTTCTTCACCTGCTACAGAGATCTGTTTCAATAACTAAAAGCCGTCATGGACATTACAATGACAGGAACAGCAGGGGTCAGGATTTCATATGTCATTGAACTCTGATGTTTACTACACCATGCTGTGTGAATGTGCTCCATATGATTAACCTCTTGTCTCTTCACACTCCAAATCTACACGAAGAGTACATAGAAGTGAGGTGTCGTTCCAAATAACTGGATCTTTGATATTATTTAATATGAATTATATTAACACATAATTAACCTTTTTGCCTGTATAAGTAGAATTAGTGTATTAGTGATCTCGATTTTGAAAGATTTAGATCAATGGGACAGAGGATACAAAATTCCTCTTGAGATAATCTACCTTAATTTGCAGTGTAACTCGATCTAGTACGAGGATCATAGTATTTGCCCACAATTTTTTTTGTCCTTGTTTTGTTCAGCAGACACAGAAAGTGTCCTTTGAAGTTCTGCTTCTAAAAGAGAACAATTGCGGTTCAAATCTCACAGTCAACACTGATCTGAACATAACCAGTGTCCTTTTACATGTAAGGCTCTCCACACCCTCTCAATACATGCCATGCTTCTGAGCGATAGCCAAGTGAAAGCAGCTTAATAGTGTGCTGTCCAAAACAGCAGACTTCATGTTATAAGTGCTTACCCTTTATTGACATCTGAAGATTTCTCTATGGGCTCATTTTTTTTTTTCTTGTTGTTAGCTGAGGTTTTCTTAAATGCTATGTTTTCTAGACCAGTAGCATATTATAAAACATACACGCTAGCGACACTGTTTTTACTGGCGTTCAAATTTGGAAATTGAAAACATTTGTATTCAGAAAAAGGGCTTTGCTCATAGATTATGTTATATGAGGTGTGGAGCAACATGGGCTCACATTGTAACGGTGTAGTCTCAGGGTATAAACACAACATAAATGCTTCCCTGTGTGTGAGCAAAAACAATGGGCTGCGTGCCCTCTATGTCCTGCAGGAGTAGCTTGAGATCATTGGAAAGGCATGAAACTGTGTAGAGCTGTGACATTCCTCCAGATGCTCTCGTTTTCTGTGGTTTGGCTGCTGGGCTCCAGTCCTGATTATTGAATAACCCACGATTCTCCAAAAGAGGCTGTGTTGTTGTACTAGACTCTTGGACTTGCAGTTTGGAAGAACAACTTTCCTCTCCTTTCCCTGGATACAACCTTCCCACTTACTGGTTCTTAGTGCTTCCTGTGTTTGTCCTCGTCTCGCAGGCAGTCACTAAGAAGAAGTTTGTGAGCAGTAGTTTCCGGAGTTCTCTGGAGAATGGACTTCTGTTGTGTGAGTAAGTAATGCTGTTTTTACTTGAACTTCTCTAATTTTTACTATGGTTTTCTTGGTTAACTTTTATAATTGCTTTTAATAATAGCTATTGCATAACTCCTTCATGCACACTAACATAGTATAGTGTAATTAGTCTGAAATGGACAGTTAACCCAATAATGCGAGTTCTGTCATTTTATCATCCTTATGTTCTTCCAAACATGCATGTTTTCTTTCTTCCACGGAACAAAAAATAAGGTATTTCGAGTAATGTTTCTGCTGTTGTTGTCCACACAGTAGAAGTCAATGGGGTCCAAACATTTTGAGTTTCAAAAAGTGCTCTATAAATCTATACAACTCTAGTTCCTTGGTGAAAAGTATTCCTTTGTAAGAGCAAATATTAAATGGTTATTCAATATCAAATCAAAACATCCTTCCACTAATGGATGTGCATACCTAAATCTAATATGGTGACACATCAGTGATGGTTACTTTTACTGTTTCTTGTTATAATCAAGCCCATTGACTTTCATTGCATAAACAAAAACAGTTAAAACATTCCTCAAAATATCTTCTTTTGTGCTTTGCAGAAAACATTCATATGGATTCGGACACTAATTATTATGAATTATAATATATTTGGGCTTTTAAACTATTCAACTCTGAAAGGTGAAGGTAAAATTAGTTTTTTGTTTGTTTTTTGTTGCACTAAAAGTTTCATGTTGTACAACAAACTTAAAACTAGAACTATAAACTAACTAATCCTAAAACTAATTGATCCATACAATTTAACCTAATTAATTAAACTCATACTCCACATTACAAATGCAGTGCTGTACCAGAGGAGCTACTGAGCATGATTACTATGTCATAAAAACTAAACATATGAAGATGTAAATGTCAAAGTACATCTGTTTGCAAATTGATGCACTGTATTTGAGGTCATAATATAGTGTTGTAAAAGGAACTTAATTAAGATAAGTCTTGACAATTAATAGTGCAATTATTGCAAAAGTGTAGATAGACTATTCAGCCTGACTCCTTTTGTATTATGCTCTTTAACAGTATTTTACCTGCTGCTTGCAATGTGATGCAAGCTAACCTGGACTTTTTCATTTGGAATTTGCATCTAAACTGTGTGCCATTTAATGCGCATTACTGTATGCCATACAGCTATTTTTAAAACACATAATTGTACCCGACTACCACAGTCACACTCTGTTCCATCCCAGGAAGCATTAGTAAGCCCAGCAGAGGAAAACAACACGGATGGCAGAACATTTAAAAGGACAGCTGGGAAGAGGTGATCCATAGTGCCAGCTACTTTAGTAGGGTTCAGAAACCTGAGCAGGGCAGAGTGCAGGCATACGGGGAGAGGCGGCACTCAGGCCTCTTCTACAGGAGCTCTGTTGTCCTGTTTATGTAGAGAGAGCGTTAGGTCGGTGGACTGGGTGTGACATGCTGCAAGCTCAGTGATTTCAGCACATTTCTGAACCTGACTGGATGGTTCTGGGGCAGTGCGTGGGCCGGTCTGACATGCTGGTGTCAGTCGAGTGACTCAGCAGACTAATTACCACAGTCCAGTGCAGAATCTCACCGTCCTGCTCCTGCACTCTCATGCTGTACTTTCAGTCTGTACTAAGCTATTAGCTTTGCCATTTCCACATGAGTGGACAAAGGCACACATTACCTGAGGATACTGTCACTCTGTATCTCAAGTCTAAACAAAGACTCCTGTGAAACTACTGCTGGGATAGACATAGCAAAGTCTTGACTTGAACTTAAAGAGTTCATGGATGTGTGAAGAGGTTTGCATGGGATACACATTTACTGGTTTAAAGAACACAAACAGAGAAGATATTGTCAGCACTAAATATCGCTTAGAAAAACTGCATCTCTGTTATTTCTTTGAAGAGTTCACCTAAAAATGTAAATTCTGGCCTCATTTAGTAACCCTCACATTATTCCAAACCTGTATGACTTACTTTCTTCAGTGGGGGAAAAAGAGAGAAGACATACTTTATGAGACAATTCATTAAAATGTTAATGGCTGTCTCTCCGTTTATTACACATAACCTAAACAGCCAGAAATCAAGTTTCTCACATATTATATTTCATGCTCATCATTCCCTGTTAGCTATGAGCTGCATACCTTTTATATTCAATGTGTAATGTGTAGTTCTCCAAACCAGTTTTTGCACACAAAACGTAGCCTACTTAGAGGCTATTGACTGATGTCTGTTTCCACAGAGAGATGTTTGTATTTTATTCAGGGCATTAGATGGCTTTGTAAACTGAAGCCAGATGGTCAGAATTAAAGGAAGCCATAAACTGGCAACCGACACATGATAACTGTCATAGTTTGTGTTGACTTTTGCTCTGTTTTTCTCTTTTTAGTCTAATCAACAAGATCAGGCCTGGCGTCATCAAGAAGCTAAACAGATTATCCACACCTATTGCTGGCCTGGTAACGTTTTTTTTAAATCATCATTATTATTATTTGTACTTTGACATGCATATATTGTTTTAGCTGTAGTATTTCACCTTGGCTAAGAACCTTAACTCTTACAAAGAAATTTAAATGATTTACCTAACAGTTTACATGTACATGGGTGTTTTGTGTGAGTTGCACAGGGTTGATCATTTACTTATACTTGGTATTTAATAGGAATCATTTTCCTCCAAACAGTAAGCATTGTGATTTTTTTTTTTTTTTCATCAAGAACACTCCATAAGCATGTAGAAAAGAGTAGATCATCCAACTTTAATGAAAAAAATACAAAATAATCTTTTTGAGAACTTATTAATTCAAGAGCATAGACAAGTTGGATATGGGCCTGAATTAAGCTGTTTTTATTGAAGCTGTTTTGGCATAATCGATGCAAAACATGCTCATTTATTTCCCATTGCCCTTTAAAACTCTTGACCCAGGTAAGCTTAGATAAGCATCTCCATGTCCAACAGCATCACAGCGGTATTTCCATAAAATGCTTCCAACCTCGAAACCTACCAAGCACAGCCTAAACTCACAATTGAGGGCTTACATGGCAAGGGCTAAGCAAAGGCATGCAAAGAAAAACACATAGTTTGGAGTATATTTTAGTTTCGCTAAATACTGCTGAGCCTGTAAAGTTTGTCTGTAAGAGAGCTGTTTCTGACCTCCCACCAAACCGTAAGATGCAAAAGAACACAATGCTCTTATCCAGCTACGTTTATGACTGATGAAAGATGTTTTTCCACAGAATGAAAGGCTCATTCGGGGCTCTGAAATCTTACCCAGTGCCATTATTGTTCCTTCTGGCTGCTTTGCTTTTGTTCGACACAGTTTGATTGTAACACAGACGATTTATATTTTGTTAAATCAAGGCTCATTAGTGGAGTGCAAGAGTGGAAATCTCTGGTTTTTGTGGACTGTGTAGCAACTCTGGCTTTGGATCGCAAAACTGTACTCTGGGTTTGGCTTCGGCTGATCTCTGGATCACTTTCCCATAGTTCCATCAAACCCGGAGCCGTGGTTTAGCCTTGTGTTTCTCTGGATTGCTGATCCTCCTTTTAACAATTTGAAGAACCACTTGTGTGGCACGCTGGTCGGCCAGATTACAAAAGTCATACTTGCAGGGCTTTGGCCTGAGGTTTAGCAGAGAGATGACTCCTTAGAGCCCTTCATAAACCCCCCATAATTGAACTGGATGGATATATTTGTCTTGCCACTGTGAAAGGAGAATTGGCAGATCTGATTATTTGAATAGAATTTTCCACAGGCCACCAGGCTTGTTAGTTCTTAAAAGTGAGCATTATTTACTTTTATTAAACCCATAATGTGCAAGTCTTTCATTTTTTATGAATTGGCACATTATTCACTTTTCACCATAACAGTTTACTGAAAACAACATGTTTCAAATGAGAACTTTAATCTATGCTGACACACTTCATGTACTTTATCATACCGAATATTACAAACATCACTAGTGATGCCTGTGAAATACAATCCTGGATACCATATGAATCCTTCAAATTCCTAAATCATAATTCATCTACCAACCAGCAGTCACAAAGCAATGTTTGACAGGCAGCTTGATAGTTTTGTCAGAAGATTGTAAGCACTAAATGAGAATTTCTGACAGGATTATGTGCACTGACTGTAAAGTTAAAGATTCTTACTGCATCATAATGTCTGCATGATTTGTTTTTTGAGATGATTCTGATATGTTAACTAATGAATGTTAAAACTTGCTCAAGTGAACTAAAGGAATCTTTACTATGCCGTCAGTTAAAAACTATGCAATCTTCAAATCCTATTTCATTGCTAACTCTTTTATTTATAAATAAATGTAAAATATACTAAGTATAGCAACCAATCTAGTGTCATGTGTAGCTGGGATTGAACCTGTAACTGTTTTGTTGTTGTGAAACCTAATAACTACACCTACATTTTAAACATTTGAAGTATTCTGCTGTGGCAAGGTGATATTGTTATAGGTACACTCCAGTCAGTGATAAGTGATGTCATTGTCCCAAAGCTATCTTGTAAAATTATTAACACCTATTAATGGTTTGATTTATATGTAAGGAATTTTAGGTCATTTTAAATTCCATGTAAAGGTCTGTTTGTTCCTAACCACCTGCTCCAAGACATTTAGCATTCAGGTATTCAGGTAAACATGTGACTAGCAGATTTTTTTCAAATCTTAGATATTTTGCATAGTCTAGATTAAAGGTTAAGGACACTGATCAAGCTGTTGGAGTGCAAGGATTTTGTTTTATTTTTTGAGGAGCAGAATGCTAAGAGACATCTTGTTGACATCCATTTTGTGTGAACTACATTTCAGACAAGCATTTGTCACAGATGAAACGTGCTTCAATGACAACTTTGACCCTCAAACAGGGTCATGGTGAGACCTTTGACTCTGGATTTAACAGTTAAAGCAGGGAGGTGATTTAGAAGTGCAGCTCCTCATTGCCATCTGCTAATAAGCATGTTTGCTGTTTAAATATAGACCAGAGCACCCTGTGATTATTTTGGAGCAAGCGGAAAAGCAGGAAAGGGTGGGCTGCATGCTCTGAACATCTCATCCAGATGGTCGATCAAATCTAATTGAAATGATGTCACATTTTCGGTGCCGTAATAGTCTGCATTCATCAACATACCGGATGTGTATGTGAATGCACACACACAATCTCAAGTTTCCTTTATATTTAAGCATTTCCCTACCCACCCACTAACCGATTTTAACACTTGCCCGGGGGAAATAGTTTGTCGTTTCAGTCACCTGTGTTTCATGGCAACCCGGTCTCCACAATAATCCACCGCCCTGAAGATTCTTCAAATATTCTGCTGAGAGATTTGAGTGGCGGTTTCTGGGTGTGAAAAGGGAGAGTATGCTGGAGTTTATAAGTTTGTGTACATGTAGGTATGTGTCTGGGTTAGTCTAGAGTGAATGAAAAGGGAGAGTGTGTGTGTGCGTGTGTGTTTGTGTGATAGCCGGGCATGTGCGGGGGAGGGGACGAGTGGCGTTGACACTCTGTCATGTTTTTGCAGTGCACCCTCCCTGAGGCCAAACTCCTGCTATCACAGGTACTCTCACAGATCAGTCTGTGACGTCCCTGCCTTCATTCTTTGCTCGTGTGTTGTCACTTTTTATTTGCCACCTGCCCTCTTTCGTCTCCTCCCACTGCTTCAGCTCACTGGAGTGAACTTTGGATGCAATGATTTCTGGACTGCGTGTGCCAAAGAGTTCCCATATGACTTCTAACTCACAAGGTGGACACATATTCTCTGTCGACAGGACAACATCAGCCTCTTCCTAAAAGCCTGTGCAAAGCTTGGACTAAAAGAGGCCCAGCTTTTCCACCCAGGAGACCTTCAAGACTTATCCACACGTGTGACTGTCAAGTAAGTTTTGGTTTTCTCAACTTACAATGTTCAGTAATATGCTTGACCCTTCGCCAATGTAAAAATAGCAGTGGTTTAGCTGCAACAGAATGTGTCCAACCACTCTTTATGGATGGTGATTTTGGCAGATTTTATTGTCCTCTGGTCTCATATACACATAGATTTGTTTGAGACTCAATGCGAATGGCTATTTTTTTAATACATTTATGGGATATGTTTTGTGGTTGTTGACATAATAGCTTTGTAGCATTTATCATATAATTGTTCCCGGGTTGTTTTGTTTGTGAAAATGAATTGAATATTAAATGAAAGTCATGAATTAGACATGCCCTTTTGTCAAGTGTAAAATGAAAGTTAAAGAAGAGCCAATAAATGAAGCAGAGCAGAGGTTGAGTCGCAATGAAACTATAATCTGATCTTAAAACAGCAGAATCACCCTCATTAGTGGAGCCTAGACTCTCACTATCACTGAATCAGAAGCTGGTAGTTGGCTTGTGTGTGTGTAAATTGGAGGTTGAAGAGAGATTAAGGACTTTTTGCGTGTGCTGTGGGTTAATTTGCCACTCGCAGGTGTTAATGTCATGTGCAAGCTGTAATCATGCTATATTGTTGTAGTTTCAGTGTTTTGGCTCAGCCCATACCTGTGACCAGGGTGGAAAAACATGGCATGTTGATCAACCTGTTCATATTCTCACAGGTGTGTCTTGTATGGTTACGTTGTGAGATCTGTCAGTCCAGCTCTGACATGTTCATCACTGCAATAGCGCTCTGATATTTGCAAACAAAACCATTAGAACTAGGCTATTATATTTTACAAGTCGCTTAAATGAACTGGAACATCTGTGATTCAGGTTCACAAAATAATAATTCAGTCATCATTTATATGCCCTCATGTCATTTAAAACATGACTTTGTCTTCTATTAAAGTAAAATTGAGAAATTTTGTAGACGTTGCAATTACAGTAAATGGGAACTAAAGCTTTCAAGATTTAAAAAAGGAAGGAAAGGACTATAAAAGTATAATAAAAGTAGTTTGCGTGCAATTTTATTATTCATTAGAATATTTTCAATTATTTATATTAATTATGCAATTTACAGTGTGTTGGCCTAAAGGCCTGTTAACACCAAGCAAGAAAACTATAAAGATAATGTTATATAATATATCGGTAAAGGTATAGTTCTAAAAATCATTCTCAATATTAAAGAATAGCAGAGTTTATACCACAACTATAACAATAAAGGCACATATAAACAATATCATTTGGAATCACTATCATGACCTTATTTGAAATAAAAATTAATCGGCTGGAATAAAATTCATTAATAATTACAGCGGCAGACAAGTGTGCATTTACAAATGATATTGTTTGCTGGTGTGGATGCTACTATTATTATTCGTTTTACAGTTATCGTTAAACTTTTCGCTCCTGGTGTGAGCAGAGCTTTATACTGTGTGCAGGTACAATGAATGGAAAGAAGCTTTCAAGTTTCAAAAAGAAAGTAAAGGACCATAAAAGCATAATAAAAGAGTTTGCTTGACTTCTGCACTATTTTCCAAGTCTTACGAGTAGCTGTGACTAACAGATTGGCAATTTACTGATAATCTCCATCAATGGCTTGTTAACCACATCATTGAGTCAGAGAGATGAACTGGAAAACTGGACCAGTTCAGTTTGTAAATGAATCATTGAGACTACGTTTATGACCTGATTCATCAGTTTCACCAACAAGATTTGTTCATGAATTGGCAAAAGCTACTACTCCTGTAAGCTTTCATGAATTCTCATGAACCTGGCAAAGAAAATGTCATGTTTTAAACAAATAAACAAATCAAGTTTGGTTTGTTCTTCACATAAATCTCTCATTATAAAAAATACACCACACAAGTCGCAGTCAGAACCGCGTTAATCATATCGTTACGGGGCTTTTGTTTGTCATTTTGGAGCTTAGCAGCTTCAGTTCTCATTCTCTTTAACAAGCTTAAAAAAGTGTTTAACTATATTCTTCAAAAAATCACGTTTTTTATGTGTTTTAAGGAAGAAAAACAACACAAAAAACATACTTTTTAGGTGAAGTATTCTGTGAATTGCCTGCAGTTGATTTTCATTTGTTTCTCTGTTTTCTCATAGTTGATCCTTTTGTGAACTGCTTCATTTGACTAAGGTGTGTTCCGCTCTGGCTTGAACTAGTCAAGCACAAATTATTGGTGAGTTTGGACCATTGTGACCTATCAAAGCTGTATCACGTCACATCCAAATTAGTAATGATTCAAATATGTAAAGTCAACCTGCCCATATTGATAAGGCTGCTTTGCATATGGCAAGGGAGGGCTGGAAGTTTCTGGCTGCCGTGTCATTTTTACCTCAGCTGCAGTGACAGTGCTGTCAGATGCTTAGATTAAACAAAGCAAACCTCGCTGCCTGACGGTTAGCATGCCACACCCTCACTGCCATGCCAACCGTACAGAGGCTCTGATTAAACAGGACTCATCCAATCCCTATAGGCTATAATTATAATCACTTACTCCACTTGTATACGTCTGAGGGTGTGTTTTTGTGAGTGTGTGAGGGTTTATCTGTGTCCACTGACAGGCATTTGCCCGAAAGGTTCCAGGGGTCCTAATTTTAGAATTGAAAGGTCACTGTTTGACACTAGACGAAGTGCAGCAGTGATGCAATTTCTGACTGTTCCTTTTTATAGTTTGTTTTCTCCTTCATTCTCTTGGTGTAACTTTACATGTTCAGGAACATTTTTGTGCTTATTTCATTAACTCTACCCTTTTGGCTTGTATTCTCTGTTGTGGGTTTCTTTATGCCATGTAGTTTGCATATACCAACTGTAAGCTGGTCAAGAATTAGACTCGACTCACTTTGCCTGCTTTCCCGATCTATAATTTTATTTTATTTTTTTACCCAACCTTTGCCAAATCATTTGAGTAAATGCCATGCATTTTTTGTGTTCTGAAGCGATACATTGTTTGTGCCACTTTCCTGCTTCAATGTGCTTTCACCAACTGCTAATACAGATGGTAGTGAACCTTCTGCAGTGTGAGGGCCTAATTTGTACGCTACATTAAAGTTCTCTGATCTCTCACACTGATCTGAGGTTTATAGCCCTTGTGAAGTTTAACGGCAAATGTTCGCAGTCACACAGAAGGCAACGTGACCTATTGCCAACCAGCTTGAGATAAGCAGGGCCTGCGTTCATCATTACTCATCGGCCCATGAAAAGCAAGTGTCTCAGAGAGGGAAACAACTCTGGGTCATCTGTCCCTCAGGCAGCCTCTTCCAGCTCGACAGCTGCTCATTTCATGACCTGTTTATGTCTGCTGATAAACATGATTAATATTTACTTACATACGATCTCCTACAACCTATTTACTTATATATATATATATATATATATATATATATAAAATACTAATCAAAAGTTTGGTCTCAGTTTTATGTATATAAAAGTATGTATTAATAAAATATTATATATTTTAATTATGTTTTAAAAAGATGCTGTGGTTGTATAAACAAGTTTTATTATTTATATTTTTTATATTAAATTATTTAAATAAATTTAGCATAT
>JAUMHQ010000063.1:11244376-11278484 GCA_032361165.1 Enteromius paludinosus
TATATATATTCAATTCCAGTTGACACAAACAGGATCAACAGGATTCTGGAAAAGTTTCCAGAAGAGTCCAAAATGACAAAGAGTGCTGTTTCGTAGATTTATTTTTTATTAGTGCTCTGTAAATGTAGAACATACTGAACACACAGTAATGAAGCCTATTTGAATAACAGGTAATAGGTATTCTCATAGGAATGAAAATGTGTCATGGAATGGTCAAGACAGTTGTTAGTAGATGATAAGGATGACTAGTGGTGGTTCAGAGGGTTTCATACTTGTCATTGTAGCTGGCTGAACTTTGTCTCTGTGTTTTATTATTGTCTCATTGAAAGTATTGCCTTGTTACTAGTGATTACATGAAGTGAATGATAAAGAATTGTATCTCTTCTTGCATTCCAGTAGTTTATAGAGCTGTGCCTCTTAGAGATTTAGAGTGTTGATAAAACCTCACTTTTTGACTTCAGACGGTGCTAATAATTTTGGACAACCATCAGTTATTTAGAGTCATGCTGTACATAGCTTCAAATAAGAGAACCAAATGAATCCTAAAAGAAACGTGATCACACATGTTCTGGTTTCATGTCATTCTGTATCTCTTGCTGAGGTTTCAGAGCAGTGTGGCATTAACAATATTGTTTTTATTAACCGCCGATATCATCATCTCATGCTCCAGCGCCGAACTGATTCCCAGATAAACCACTTCTCTTCTCTTAGTACATGCAGATGCTTTGTTTGAGGTTATTTTTAGCTGTTTGAGTAAAAAAATACTGGAAAATGGAAATGTTGAATGTTATATTTCTTTTTATTAGATTTAAATACTACCATTCAAAGGTTTAGGGTCAGCATATTTTTATAAGTAAAAAAAGTAATCTTTTTTATTTAGCAAGACTGAAAACGCTGTTCTTTTTCTTTTAAAACAAACCTCTGTTAAGCTGCACAGCATTCACAGTATTGTAAACTGCAATATAAGATTTTCATGATAAGAGTGTAAATAGGTTATTTTCTCAATAGAGAATGGCACTGGATGGCATCAGTGGTGTCTGTGACATGAACACTGGGATGTTGTGAATTACTCACTTGTCCGCACGGACAAACAAGGGCTGCATTTGTTTGACACGCTCATCAGGCTAGTGAAAATCATGTCTGTACAATGTTTACTTGTGGATTGTAACTGGTGATTTGGACAAGGATGTATCAAGTCTTTTGGGAGGCATTATATCAATCACAGCCGACACCTCCACTGAAATGTTTATCTTGTATCATAGGGCTGTGAGTGAAGATTTTTTAAAGTAAAAACACAAAGAGAGATTGATGCAATCTGACGTGACTCATTATTAGCAGTTGTTCATAAAACCAGGAACATTCTTTGCCCTCTGAATGTTACTGAACTGGGCTGTGAGGTCTTAATATCCTAGCTATGCACACACACCCTGTAGTATTAGGCTTTGTAAATAAGGGGTGTTGATGTCTCATGAACCTGCCCAACCATTTTCACTGCATCATTTTATTGCATTGCCCAAAAGGGACTGGCAGGTCTTTACCACATTTTTACGAACATGAATCATTTCGATATTTAAGACGGATGTATGACTTGAAAATTCCAGAAATATATCTTGGATATTGTGTAACTGAGGGCTGGACTTTGTCCATGTGTAAGTATTTTAGATTATGCCTAGACAATATTCTGTCTCTATTGTAGACTATCCTGCTTTTTCACTGCACAACATCTGTATGAGCCTCTGTGGTTTGGACATCGTTTAAAGTGGAACAGCATAGTATCATTTAGAAACTTCTATTGTGTTCTCCTTTTTGACATGACACAATAATCACACATAGAGAAATGGTTTGGTTTCTAGAGAGAGACACATCCTAAATGTCAATGTGACTTTCCCACGGGCTAGTACTGCACTTGTTTATGACACTGACTCTATGTTCAGGCCCAGCTTTTGGGAATGCAGCTTGAATTCTGAGCTCATTACATGCAAATCTTACTGAATGCACCAGGTTGATGTTATCTTTTGTGAGAATGTAACAGTGCAAACATTATTTTCTCACAAACAGTCATTAGTGCACACATTTTTTTCTTTTGCCTTCAGAACAGACGGGTGATTATAAGCAATTTGACGCTGTCTTGTACTTGTTTAGATGCATTCGTTCAAAGCATTTAAAGTCTGTTGTGTGAATAGAGACCCTATTGAAAAGCATTTGTCTCCGATTATGTCTGACAGTGTTTTGAGTAGAAAAATGAGCTGTTGCAATCGGAATGTTCCAGCCACAGTTCTCTTAGGATGGAGAATTAACAGTGGCATGAGCGGCTGTTAAACACCAGTGCCTCTACTTTTATGTTTTAACATAAGCCCGTGTTAACAACTTAAACGGGTAGTTCACCCCAAAAATCAATATTTGAAAGAGAATTTTTTATAAATATACTGGCCACTCTTCAATATAATAAAATAGAACAGAGGCTCTCAAGCTCCAAAACACATCAAACTAAATTCTCTTAAAGAGTTTTAGGGAAAGTAGTCCATGTGCTTTATTTGCATATCTTGCAAAGCCAAAGCCATTTATTATAGCTTTTTCCGAAGAAGAAACCAAAATGTAAGTGTTGCTGACTACTTTCATTATGCATTTTATTGGTTTATGGTGTGCTTGCATTTTTAATATTTGAAAAGTTGAAAAGACAGCGTAGGAATAAATAGATTAAGACAGAATAATCTTTCTTTTTTTCCATACTCTGTGACTATATTTTAAAAGAAATGCTGATTTGATGATTTTGCTTTTCCTTTCAAGATCAGTGCCTTCTCTGTTAGCTAATATCATTTGATCTATTTTTTTTCACATAGGATTTGCTGATAAATAAATATCTCATATTCATGTGAGTGAACAGCTGATCACATGAAACCAAAATACACCCTTGAGGTTCAATCTTTTTTTTTACCCCAACAAAGAGTCCCTTGGCTTTTTAAAGCTCATAAATCATTAGGTAACAAGCGTTTAAGGCAGAATGTTCTTGACTTTTTTTTTTTTTCAAGCAGCTTGGTAAATGTGGACTTTGTTCCGATGTCAGACACACACAGTTTTTTTTCCTCTTACATCTTTTATTGGAGCAATAAATTGCTATCGGGAGCAGTGAACGCCTTCATTAAGCAAGTTGAACATGTCATACAGGTTCACCAGCTTAGAAAACACAGGTCACTGACTAGTGTAATTGCTCTCCAACCTCTCAGCTGTTGAACAAAGTAGCTTATGTCATAAATCTTGCATCAGGACTGTCGCAACTAAATGTATTAACTTTGATAGTGTATTGTTAGTGTACTGTCTGAATGTGCTCTGTTGTGTCAGGATGGTACAGTATGTACCCACAGTGCAGGTCCTCCCAGTGTCATTGTACTATATATTACCTATATTTCTAGTGAAATGGGTGTTCATTTTTGTTCATATTTATGCAATTTCATGTTAAGGCATAGGCTTATGCAGGGAAGAGCAAGTCAAAGTTTAGCTATTAAGCATGGCACCTCCAATTCTGAAAGCAAATGTCTAAAGTATTATAAAATCTCCTTGGTCAAAACGTCAGAGAAGGAAATACCTCAGTTGCACACACAGAAACAGGATGTCTGGGATCTTAGGTTCAAAATTCCATTAACATTTCACATTGAGGTATTTGGTATTTTTGTTGTGATCCTATTTGGTCTTATCCTTGTGTGGCAGCGCTCATAAATAACCTGTCAAGGGCAAGAAGGTGACATAAAAGTAGAACATACACAGTACACGTACTGTGTCTTATCGTTTATGTGCTTGTCGCGTTCCTAACAGAAAATATATACTGTCAGTTTAGAATGGAGCTAGTTTTAGATGGGTTATTAGTAGCTGTTTGTCTGAGTGAACGGGTTTTCAGTGTATATCCTTTTGTATAGAGCTGGCCTGATGGGATTGTGCTTTCACCTTCTAGCTCATTCAACAGGGCATACAGAGACCCAAAACATGCCCACTGTGTTTTATTGTCTTTTTCCCAGGCTGTGAGTGATTAACCAAACACCTCTTCTCTACAGGCACCAGGAGAGCAGCAGGAGGCTCAAAAATGTAAGTGCTAATGCAGAGTTATTTGGGTTGCTCATGTTTATCTCCTAATTTGTTTATTTGAAATGTGCTGTGAGTTTTAGGAGTCTGGCTTTACTCATTCAGCGTCAAATAAAATGCTCACTTTCCAGCTTCCATAATGTGGTTTGTGGTTGTCTGTTTATCTATTAAGTAGCTCAGTGGCAGTGTATAATAGAAACATTTCAAGAGGCTTATCTAAAAGTCAAGTACTCTGCTCAAGATATCCTTCACCTCTCTTTAAGAACAAGTGGGAATGTCTGAAAACAAATATGCAGGCCATACTACATGTGTATATATATATATATATATATATGTATATATATATATATATATATATGTTGGTAGATTTCAAGTTTTTGAAAATTTTTGGGTCAGTATGATTTTTTTATGTTTTTGAAAGAAGTCTCTTTTGCTCACCAAAGCTGCATTTATGTGTGCCAGAAAATAATTCAATCTTGTTAAATAAATAAAATAGCTGTTTTTGTTTAAATATATTTAAAATGTAATGTATTCCTGTTTGGAAAAAGCTGAATTTTCATCAGCTGTTACTGTAGGCTTTAGTATCACAAAATTCTAAAATGCAGATTTTTTTTTGTATCATGTACAATTCTTCAACGTGACTTTTTAATAAATAAAAACGTAATGATCCCACACTTTAGAATAGTATAGTGTATATTCTTTAAGATTTGCCCCAACAATATTTAAACACTTTGTCAAACATCAGCAATCTTTATACCCGCATTAAAATTAACATTAGAGTTATTTGAGAAATATTTTAAGCAAGTGTAAAAAGTGTCGTAATATTTTTTTTGCCCCAGAGTATATAATGGTTTTTAACTTTAACTTAGATCTAACTAGTTTCTGTTGACATCTCAGCATGCAGCCAGGGAAGTAGCCTTGAATTTTATCACTGAATTCTATCATTGCTGCAATATGTTTTAATACAGTTGTTGATTTGTTACCAAGGTACTGATCACCATATACTGGTTGGGCAGAAAGGCACATGCTGATCCTTTTTATAATGGACCTTACCTAAAACTAAAGGATTTTGAGGGATTACTCGGAACTGCACTATATAAGGTAAGATATGTATTGACATTATGCAGTTTTTGACTGCAGTATTTACTTTTAGGTGTTAAATAGTAGTTTTTGAATACCATGGATTCCTCTAGACTAACTCACCATGTAAATCTCATTTTATATCCATTCTGGAATTTAAAATATCTTGCTTAGAGCACAGCAGGCTGGTCTCATGGTTTAACTAAACATTAAAGAACGGTCATTGAATTGCAATCAATTGGTTTGAAACTGACATTTATGTAGACACTAGAGAATGTATTTATTTAAACACATTTATTCGAATGCTAATTATATATATAGATATATTATTGCATATAGCCATGCAAATTTTACACACCCGTATCAGAACATGAGTTTAGTAGACTAATATGTACATGATCAGCTTCAATGGGATGATTTGCTATAGAAAAGATCTGTGTTTATGCTCTATTGAAGGCTGTATGCTGTGTTTGTTGTTTGTGTTTTCCCCTTGTGCACGCTGTTTGTTGGTCCCTCACACTCACACCCTTGTGCTCGACAGACACTAGAGGATTGCACATCACGGCGGGGCAGTGTGCGAAACAGCTCTTGTAGAGATAGCTGGTACTCAGAGAAAGAAGAGCTCTTTCCACTACGAGCCGGACACAGGAGAGAAGACTCTCTAGACAGCCTTGACTCACTGGGCTCCAGAACTTACAGCACATCCTCAGACGCTACACTCAAAGGCAGCAGCGAGGGTAAGACTCTTCAGTCTCTTAAGTCTCTTTTATGTGTTGTAACTTGACTTTGAGGCAGTCAGAGATGAGTAGTTGTATGACAAGTGAAGTTTGGCCACTCGTTTTGGGTCTTTTTGCACAAAAAAAGCACTCAATCAGAGCAAGTGAAATAAGCTTTGAAGTGCCACGGAAAATAAAAACTTTACTTGAGATGCATAGTAGTTTATTGATTAACTCTTGCCTGTCAAAACAAATGCTTGGTGCCCTCTAGTGGTGTGTGAGTGATACCATTTAAGGCTTTTGCCATGAGCTATATTTTGTTGAGTGTGAAAGTCAGCAGATACAGTTTTGATGGAAAGTGCAAACTTTTCTACATGGTTGCGCTTCAGTGGCATTAGCAGCTTTCTACTCCGTCGTGGTCTCAGGGGCTCAATTGTAGTACATGAGGAAGGTGCTGATGTAATTAGCAGCTGATATAATTAGTGTTCTGGGCTTTCTACACGTTCACTACAGTGAGACATTTTTTTTCTTTTTCCCCACTGACCTGTCAATGAGTCAGTCGCTTCCCACTGCCATGTTTACTACATAGAAGTATGTGCATGAGTGTGCTGCAAAAAACAAATGTTTGTCTTGTTGTCTGTATTTGGACAAGGAAGACATTTTTGAGAACTCCACCAGTCAAAAGTTAGAGATTTTCTAAAGAAATCTCGTATGCTTAGTTAGGCTGCATTTATTTAATCAAAAATACATTAAAAACAATAATTTTGTGAGATATTATTACACTGTAAAATAATTGTTTACTACGACGGCATTTATCAGTTTAATGCATCTTTGCTAAAAAAAATGATCTTTAAAAAGTACATCTTTAAAAAAAATAAAAAATAAATATACTAATATACTAATATACTAAAATAATAATACTAATAATTAAATAAATAAAATCTTACTGAGTCCAAACTTTTGAATGGAAATGTTTAATAATTATATGAAAAACTATAAGTTTTTTCTTGAAATTTGGTGACATTTCTGTGTAAAAAAGATTCTGATGAAGAAAAAAGAAAATGTTTTGCATTGTGTACTCACAGTATACAGTCCCCACAAGTATAGTAAAACATGAATGTATTAACATTGTGTGTACTCTCCAACAGTCCCCAGAAACACAACTTCATAAATACTCTAAATGAAAATCTGAAATTTCAAAAAAGTTATTTCATTACATATTGTAAGTGTTTGGTTGTTAGGTTGAGGGTTATGGGTTAAAAAACATTATTAGCTCAGTATAAAAACACTAAAAGTTGATGGAAAGTCCCCACCAGGACAGAAAAACAATTATGGGTGGTTTTTGTGTATAGCTTACACTTTTGTGTGTCTGTGCTGTTTCTCAAGGCTGTGGCAGTGACCCTGAAGCAGATCTGAGCTTCATGATGTCAGAAAATAAAGAATACCGCCGTTCACTGGTCGTAGCACCCAAGACCCCGACTCAGTTCAATCAGTTTCTGCCAACAAAAGACAAGCAGTCAGGCTACGTTCCAGCACCATTGCGCAAGAAACGTGCAGAGCGAAATGATGACAACAGAAGAAGCTGGGCTAGCCCTATGTACACAGAAGAGGATGGCACTTTTACAAGGTAAAGAAAATCTACACAATACAGATCACAGGGGGTTTTCAATGGACAGCATATATTTAGCTGAAAGGTGAACAATGATATATGATGTTATCCAGACCAAAATAAACAAGTTTCCATCCTATACAGCAAAAAAAAAAAAAAGACAAAAAAATCTTTAGTCTCCAGCTTCTCAGATTTCCTCTTGCATTTAAAAAGTACCGAACAGTGTCTCACAGTGTGCTCTGAAATCTGCAATCCATAAGTTTAAATGTAAACTTTTGGTCATTCACTTTTTCTAGATTCATTATCATTATATTCCTCCTTTGTTGGTTTGTCTTTGCCGGTGCTTATTTATCCCGCTATATCTTGGCATTATGCTTTTGTGACCATCACTGACGGTCTGCCCCAGTCATGAGAGGGCAGGTTCAGACCCTTCGTCTATCACCGGGTTGAAATCCCAGACAGATGCTCACCCGTCTTTGGCCTATCAGTGTGAGAGCAGTGATTCGGATGCAGATCGACCGGATCCCGACGTGGTTCTAGATGACCTCGCTAGCCGTAGATTTAACAGCCTCTCCCCTGTCGCTCCAACCAACTTTGCCTTACCCATGAGCTACCTGGAGACAGCTGCTGTCCCGTGTACTACCAGATCACAGGTGGCTGTCAGTAATGCATCCTGGCAGACACTGGCCCATCTCAGGTCAGAACTGGCATCATTGAAATGCATCTGTTTGCCATTTTATGTGGGATTTCTTCGTTGTGTTTCATTCGCTTGATTTTCAACTTATAGTGTGGACTTTTTTAAACATTTTGTTTTAAGTGTTTGCTTTCTATTTAGTTTGCTGTGCTTTTTAATCGTGGATGGTTTGATGTGCATTGATCATTGGCAGTATGTAACAAAAATGGCTGTCTTTTGAGCAGCAGTCAGTCTTCAGAGTCTCTTCAGAGGACTTACAGGAGACCTGTATCGGCTGGTGTCTGCGTTTATGATGACTCTAATGAAGAGGATGATGAGTTTGGCTATGCTGATCCTGTTCAAGATGATCTTTATGCCCGTAAAGTAGCCCTGACCCCTCAACCGTCTGTAACAGTGCCTTTTGATAAATTTCTGCCCAAGTTCTGGACACCTGAGGAGGATGCACACGTGAAGAAGATCAAACTGGGCTCTCAGCGCCGGCCTTGGTACAGGAAGATCCAAGGTTTCAGGTCTGTCCTGTACTGAGGCAAAAAAAAACAAAAAAAAACAACACACATCTAAATTAAAATATTTATTCAAATTGGCAACTGTTCATCAAAATCGTGCAAAAATGAAAATGTAAAAAAAAAAATTGCAGTTCCAGTATCTTTTATGAAATCTAAATAAGAACCTGTTCTCAATTCCCAGCGCTCTTGATCAGTCCGTTAATTTTCAGATATTCATTTCTAACACACAACAAAGAACAATATTGGGCCACTTAGGTCACACTTAAATGTGGTTGCGTTTATATATTTCTTACAAAATTATGTGGAAAATGCCAAAAAATGATGGTAGAACTGTTATATGCACGTTCCTCAAAATCGACTGAATTAATGTCCAAATTTCGAATTAGATTTTGCCTTGATTTTAAGCAGTGCATGAGTTTTGCTCAAGCCTTCTTATAATTTAAGTGTGGCTTAAATCTCAGAATACCTTTGTTGCACCCTCAGGTTTCTTTTTTGGCCTATTTACTTTATCACTAAGGCTTCTCTGTTACCTCTCTGTCATCTCTGTGGTGATGGTTTCTAACCTTTCTCCCCTGTATTTTTCTGTGCTCTTTTACCTCACATTTTTCAGCCACAAGAAGTCAGGTTCATCCTCTGAAGAATCAGACGGTGACGTCAACCCCTGGCTCTCTGTACCTACTTTATCTCGCACTCAGTCTGAACCCCCATCCTTTCACTCCCATGCACCTGAAGGCCTCGCTCAGTCCAGCCTCACTTCCACTCTCAGGTCCTTATCACAGCCTTATATGCATTAGGGACTGGACATCTACTCACTCCCTCCCCCAATCAGCTTCTCCTCATGTTCTAATAAAAGTATGAACTGGTGCTTACTAACATGTAGTGTATTTTATTCAAAATCATCATGAATGTTAGTGATGTCACTAAACAAGTGCATTTTAATCCAACTGGAAATGGGGAGAAGGTTCATATTGTTAGTATAGTATCAATATTCATGTAATTCAGAGATGTTTTAAAGGACAGTTCACCCCAAAATGAATCTTTATACTGCCCCTATTCAACATCATTCATAGCAATGAAAGTGCTTTAAGCAATCTATTACAAGTGAAGCCACATCATTTGTGGGAAAAAAAGGACAAAGCTTTTCAGTAAGCTATTTCTTTAAAAAAACGAGTCAGTGAGTTTAATTTGAGTACTGGATTGAAAGGGAAGATTATCAGTGAATAATAACTCATATAGTAACACATTTCTGTCTTTTCCTTACACAAAAATATAATTTGGCTTTAGAAGATATGAAATATTACAAATCCATTTTATGGACTACTTTTAAAACTATTTTGGTTCATTTTTGGAGGTTTAAGGCCCTTTCGAAACAAAAACAAATAACTATTTATAATAAGTATATTCGCATCAACACCAACACATAATAAATTCTGCTCATTACAAGTGTGGTTACACCACCTGCCACATTAAATTCTCAAACAGTTTAAAAAAAGGATTTTGATTGGCTCTCAGTGTTTTTATCATTTATTATCTGGGAAAACATATTGTTCCAAATGTGATTCGAGTTATATAGTTCCTTTGTTTTGTTATCATTGACAGTTGTGGTGTAGATATCACTATTTACAAGAAATTAGAGTATTTGTATTAGTTATCATAAACATATATCAAATATGCTTTGTGTGAACCAGTCTTAAAAGTCGTAGTTGCTATGAACAGTTATGTGGCCTGCTTCAAGATTCTTAAGAATAGTTAACTTTTAGTAAATAAAAATTTGTAGCAGTGCAAGGCAGAGGGCTGCTTATCCAAAAATCCAGAGCAAACAGAGTCCGCATTATGCTGCTGTTACTTATATATCACATGGTTACCGGCATCCTCCTGCATGCTCTACTCTTGCTTATTGATTCTTACACTTGCATTCTCCTACTGTCCCCTTGCATGTTCTGAATCCTTTCTTTACACTTTTCTCCTTTCATTCACCACAGTTCTCAAACTCAACCTCTCACGGTTGCTCAGCAGAGTGCTGGGCTGCAAAATTTAAAGCCCCCTGATTTTTGGCCCAGACCGGATCCCGCCTCTGGCCCCAGACTCATAAAATGTGAAAAGCGTCCCCTACTTGGGCGTGAACATCCTAACGACCCATACAACGTTTCTGCCGACATCCTGCCTGATTTGGAAAATGACGATATGTTCACACGTCGTACAAATACCTTCCACTCGAGCGATGATCTGGCCAAGTTGAAGTATGGTAACTTCCTGGTGCCTCGCCGCAGATCGGAGGCCGACATCATGGTGGTAATTCAGCCTCGCCGTGAGGGTGAACTCGTTTATCCTGATGTTGAAAAAGATGATGTGGTTTTCCGAAGGGCTCAACAGCAAGTCGGTCATCGCTCTCTGTCTGGGGCCCCTGATAACTACCACCCTGTTCCTATTCCAGAGGCATGGGCTTTGCCACCACAACTGAAGGCCAAGCTGATGTGTGACCCAGTTGAACCCAGACAGCACAAACCCAAGTCAGCGATTAAACACGGAGCAGAACAGCACCTGAAGGCAGATGATATGCTACTTAGGAAGCTAAATGCTTTAAATACCCAAGGAAAGATGGAAAGGGAAGCTCCTGGCGTTTCTTTCTCTTGCAGCGAGGAAGATATGCAGAAATGGCAAGCCATCAGAGAGGCCAGCCGTGTGCGATACCGAAAGAGGCTGATGGTGGAGAGGTTAGGTTTCTGAGCCTGCAGAAATGCTTGTGTGCGCATGTCATCGTAATCTCAGCTGCGGTGTACTTTTCCCATTCTCGTGTTAACTATGATCTGATTCTGGCAATGGCAGATGTTTGTGAGTGTGATTTTGATTGCATGAGACCTACAACTTGATGAATAATTGTAACAGGTAATGTAGATATTTTTAATTTCTCAATGGACTGGCTTCAAAATTTAACTACTTTTTGGATTGTGCATGAAGTCTTGATGTCAAAATGGTTCTCAGCATTGAAATTTGATTGTAGTACAAATAATTTTGCAGTTTTATGCAGTTTATTATTCTTATAGCTATTTACCTGTTATTTACCAACTCTGAAAGGTGGATAAGTGGTTTATTTATTTGGTCTTTAAGTTTGTTTACTTAAAATATAAAAAAGAGCATTTTGGTATTTTTATCATTTATTTATTTATTAACATAGTTGCATTAGGATGCATAAAGTGACTTATGCCAAACAGATAGCCCTGTTTTGTCTTTGCAGAGACTGAAAAGTTGTCTGTGAATTGCATTTTGTTTGTGTTTAATAAAAAGACTGATTCTGGTGATGAATGCATCAAAGAAACTGATACATCATGTACAGACTCTACTGCCATAACTTTCGTTTAAGTAAAAGGCCTGTTTAAGTGCTAGTGTATCCAGCTATGCTTTGGAGGACTTTTAAAACCTGAGCAATGTCTATAAATAATCCAGTCAGACACATTCACTCTTTATAAGGTTGCTTACAATGCACTTTAGCTCCAAATTCCCCACACCCTTGTGATCCTGTGAAAGCTGGAACTTACACTTATGTGACCATGGAAACACACCTAGCACTTGAACCCCAAGTACAACATTTCATTTGATCAGAGTCCATGTCATGAAGGGGCATTAAAAAGAGCAACCGCACTGAGATTGGTGGGGAATTCTACAAGTTTGCAATGATGTCATTCCAACTGTACCTAAACCAAGTTACAACTGGCGCTTAATATTATGTTTGCACATTTTAAATGCCAGACAGCTGGGTCTGTAATTAGAGAATTAACTGAATGTTAAAACATGACTGTATGTACTGTTAAAAAACTTACTATGCACTTGATCGTGGCTGGAGTGCTGTGACTAAGCTCTTGACTGCCGTTTAAAAGTTTGTGATCAGTGAACTTTTTAAAAAAGAATTAATACTTTTTTCATCAAGGTTGCATTAAATTGATCAAAAGTGACAGTAAAGACATTTAAAAAAATTTTATAGTTGTGAAAATTCAGCTTTGTCTTTAGATGAATAAATTACATTTTAAAATATATTAACATTGAATCAGTTATTTCAAATTGTATAAAGTTTTACTTTTTTAAATCGTATTTTGATCAAATAAATGCAGACTTGATGAGCATACAAAGCCTTATTGGTCTTTATTGGTCAGTCAATAAAAACTTTCAGTCATCACACCAAAATATGACTGTGTTGTTGTTGTTGTTGTGGTTCTTTTCGGTTCCCTAGACTGCTCCAGAAAAGCTCTGTTAGTGAAGGGTGAGTTGTGGCCTTGTGCGTTTGTGTGTGTATGTGTGGTCACGGATGCAGCGTAGGCCTTTGTTTTCTCTGCTCTCCCCAACATTAAGCACTGACACTCACAATGTACTCACAATGCTTTGAGACCCATGGGCTACTGCCTAAAAACTTTCATCATTGTAGACTACAGACATACACACTGCTGGCTGCTTTATTAATCCACATCTGTGTGAATCACATTGATCTGGAAATATCCAAAAGCATGGTTATTTCTGAAATGCAGAAGTATTGTGCTCTCACAGGTAAGTCAAATGAGTGAAAGTGATTGAAAAGGTCACTCATGAAATACTAACCCAATGAGTTGCTACATAACATTTGTGACAACTCATTAGTTGTCCATTAAGACAACTAATTGTGGCTTGAAGAATATTTGATATGTTTTAATAACCCTTTTGTATTTTATTTTGTACATTTCGATTATGTCTAATTGCTTAATGAGAGCACCTAACACTTTTACTAATACCAAAAAGCTTAATGGCTACAATCCACTGAATGGTAATGAATGGATTTTTTTCCTGACTGCTAATGTTTTTGGAAAAACCTCTGTTTACAGGAGCAAATCAGTGAGTGACATCACTGAGGGTGAGATAAGACAAGTTACTGAGATGAACCTCAGTAACTTGTCGATGGACTTGCGAGTTGAAGAGATGCAGAAGATGCGTGCCCGGTTGAAGGAGAATGAAGATAAATGGCAAGATGTGAGTATCAGAGCTCAAGGTTTTGTTACTGATCATGTATATACCGTATATGCAGCTGTTTGATTTCTGGTTCTGAAAGTTGAGACAATAAGATTTCCTCACCTAAAGCCACACAATCACATCAATAACAAGTAGTCTGTAACTGCTTAGTGGTACTTTATCGTTTGGTTGGACTGAGCTTCAGTACAGCATTTAGGTCATATACGGGCCCCTAATTCACATGGGAAAAGGAGTCGGGTGGAGCCAAACAGGCAAAATAGGACACCGACAAAATCTAGTTCTCCCTCACTTCTCAATCTGTCCTTGTGTCTCTCCACCCTTTCCCTAAACCGTCCCTCCTACCGTTACTGCTTATGAATAAGCACCTGCGTTCCAGTTATGGAGGCTGAGCGTCTTTCTCCTCATCCCTGCAGGATCTTACAAAGTGGAAGAATAAGCGCAGGAGTGTGAATTCTGACATTGTGAAGAAGAAAGAGGAGAGAGAGCAGACTGAGCAGATTGCTTCAGGTGGCATCAGGAAATCAAAGACCTTCAAGGAAATGCAGGATGAGAGGTGAACATACTTAACATACATTAAATCAAGTAGTTATGTGAAGCTTAAACAGTACAAAACTGTACATTTTATTTAATATTAATATTTAATACTTCATTTAATATTTTATTTTATCATGAGGAAACGGTCGATGTTTTTGTCATTGTGTTGCTGTTAGTAAAGAGAGTGTAGTATGTTCTACTTTCTCTGATCCGTCGTCTGCTCCATGTAAAAGTGTAATCTAATAGGGGTTCTTGTCCTGCCTCTCTCACTCCTGCCCCTTTTCAGAGAGAGCCGACAGCAAAGCAACTACAGGGACAGCTTTAACTCCATTTCTGATGATGTCTTCGAAGAACCTGTACCCCGAATCAGAACTCTGCCAGCACGTAGCTACACCATTGACACCCCTTACGCCCCCAAGGACAAACCTTCACTGCCCTCCATACCATCTCTGAGAGAAAAGGAACCTATCGCTGGCACTCCGGCATCAGATCAGACAGATCTTCATACCAGACGTGATCGCTCCAGCCCAGATATCCCACTGAAAATGAATAAGAACATTGAGGAAAGTCAGACAACGGCCCAAAGCCTTCTGGATGATCCAGTTCCTGCGTTCTCCAGCAGCAACACTAGTCTGATTAAGCCCACCAGCATCAGTAAATCCAGCAGCGTTCTCAAAAGTTCAGAGTTGATTAGCAACACTAAGCCAGTCGAGAACTCCAGCGGCCCCATTAGCTCTTTGTATAAACCCAATTCAATGGATACAAAGCAGTCTGGGCTGGATCAAGTTTCTGCCTCCCTCCCCAGGAGCTACCAGAGATCAGATAGCGCAAGACTTACCTCTGTAGTCACGCCAAGGCCGTTTGGCACACAGACCAATCGAATTGCTTCTCTTCCCAGAGCATATACGGTGAGTGGGCACCAAGACGTTAAAACCTGGTTAATGGGCTTTTTTAGAGAATAAACTTCTGTGATAACTTTGTTCTACTCACCACAACTGTAATCAATTTACAGTGAAATATTGATCTCATATTGCATCTCATATGAATTATAAAGTTAGTTTTACTAAAGTAAAACCATAAAATGGAAGTGAGATTTTTTTTGAGAATACATATCATCTCAGTATGGATTGCAACGATCTGGTTCTGAAAGTAAAATTCCATAGATTTTTAAAAATACCATTTAAAAGGCATTCACTAGTTCGCGCTTTCTCATTAAGCGAGGGATTTAGGTAGATAGAATAAAGGCAAATTTGGCGAGCTGTCCGGGAAGCGAGCCGTGCTCTCAGTGCCCCCCGGAGAAATGAACTAAGAGGAGGAGAAGAGGGAGGAGGTGGGATTTTTGCAAGCGAGATGCCGAAGAAAGGAAGGCTTGGGTATTTATAGCAAACGGGAAAGGATGTGATTGGTGAACATTGATTAGCTGATGCGAAACAGCTGTGATTAATTCGGCCAGCGCTCCTCCTGAAACTCCGTTATTAGCAAAACGATCACTATTAACCATCAGTGATATATTCTTTTGTTGTCAGCTAGCATTATTTTTAAGTTTTTAAATAACTGTGGAATTCCTGGGTTAGCTACATTACCCATTTATCTGTAAAAAAGTGTCCACTCACTACCATAAAGCGCTGAGAATGATGTAATCAATTTTCAATTTCTGAACATTATTAAAACTACTAAAGCTGTCAAGTTGCATTTTTTAGTCTCATGTTTAAAGTGATGAGTCACGATCTATTCTAATCTATTAACTCTAACAGCAAGGAATGAATGCACCTCAGAGTTCAGATTGGTTGTGTAAATACTTACCGTGTATGGTATTAAAAACCTTTTAGGTGGATGACTCTCTTAAGCGCACAAATGGACAGACAGACAGCCTCAAGAAAACTACGGTTTCCAACCGATATGCTCAGTATGTGAAAGATGATGAAGATAATTCCCAGGAAAGTCCCGTGCAAAGCAGTAATGAAGAGGAGAAAACGCCATCTCCTGTCCCTCTGGTCAACAGGGTGTTCCCCCTGCCCAAATCTACATCCCCGCTCATCCCTTCTAATGAGGTGAGACTCTCAACTCAACAAATCTCACAACTACATTGAGTTTTCTAAAGCACAAGTAAATTCCATTTGCAGTGACAGACACAAAGGCACTTTAATATTCCTTAAATCTTGACTTAATCCAGATCATTGAACAATTTTAAAGCTACATTTTGGAATCTGTGCTACCCTTTGTGAAAGTTTGGATGTAAATGCTGTCCCATCCAAATTTTATTGTAACAAATCTCAATCGCATATATATATATATATAATTTTCTGTGTATAACTGATTTGTCTGTGTCTTCCAGGTGGACTACAGCGAGATGAGGGTCAGTCTGAATCAGAAACCCAACAGCAACCGAGACTTTGGCTTCCAGAGTGACTGGGACTCCACAGGGGCCCGCGTCAAATCTGTAGTTCCAGGTAAAAGAAAAATATAAAACCCTTAGAGCTCATGTGCTGCACAGTGATGCATGAAGTACAGGCTCTACCTGCTGCTTCAGATAGCATCTGCTACAGTATATAGGACAGAGCCTCTAGCTTCCAAACATAGCAATCAACAAATTCAACCGAATTTACAATAATGCATTGTTTGAAATGCTAAATATTATCTAAATCACAGTTAGTTACTGCAAACATATCACCCTGCAGCCCAAGTCTGTTTGCCCATGGAAGCTAAGCAGGGCTGAGCCTGGTCAATAGCTGGATGGGAGACCTCTTGGGCAAGCTAGGTTGCTGTTGGTTGAGGTTTTATAGAGGCCAGCAGGGGGTGTTCACCCTGAGGTCTGTGTGGGTCCAAAAACCGCAGTATAGTGACGGGGACACTATACTCTCAAAGAGCACCATCTTTCAGATGAGACGTTAAACTGAGGTCCTGACTCTCTGCGGTCATTAGAAATCCCATGACAATCCCAAGAGAAGGAGTGTAACCCTGGTGTCCTGGACAAATACCCTCCACTGGCCCTTGTCTATGATGGCCTCCCAATAATCCCCATCCACTTGATTGGCTCTATCTCTCTCTCCTCTCCACCTGTAGCTGGTGTGTGGTTGAAGAGAGACCCTCTCACATGATTGTAAAGCCCTTTGGGTGTATAGCAATGCACAATAAAGCACTATAAGAATGCTTAATTCATTCATTCATAGAGGTTAATTTGACACTGTTATTATTTTTAGTTAAGAAAATTATCTGTTTGTTTCTGTGTGTGAGAAGGCAGCACAGCGGAGCTCGGTCAAGTGAAGGTTGGAGATGAGATCCTTACAGTGAACGGCCACAGGGTGGCAGACATGAGCTATATTGAGTGGAAGAACAGTATGGAGGAGGCCTTGCAGCATGGTAGTCTGCTTATGGGCATCCGCCGACATGGCAAGAATAGTAAGTCTACACCATCTCTTTGAGTGCAGCACTCTCAAACTTCACCTGAGTAAATGACCACAGGAAGTCTGAAAAGAAGCTTCCGTAGTTATCCAAAAGCAGCAGAAATAACATTACCAGACACTTTGCTAATCATATAGCACACTAAGTTGCCTTGCTGGTTGCTGGTTTTCTTTTTTACTTTTTTCTTTTAAAAGGAAAAGTTCACTCAAAATTTTTTTGTTTTAAATACTGTCAATATTATATATTTTATAAATCATATACATAATTAAATATTATGTCGCATTTCCACCTCTATGCTGTTGATTTGTCTGTGAAGCACAGAAAAAATGCTTAAATGTATATTTTACTCTGATATAGCTGACTGTCAAGCTCCAAAAAAGGCAAAACATACTTTTAGATTTTATTTAGTTCTTATTTAATTGTATTTTATTTAATTTTATTGTGGAGCACGTATTTTATTCACATGTTCCATTGAATGAAAATGAAATAACACATTTTAACTGTAATAGTTTTTGGGTCATCTATTCCTTTATTGTCTTCTTTTCTGTCCTGGTGTCTACAGTATATGTGGTATGCCTTTCTTCCTAAACAGTGTACATTATCTTGGCTTCTAAAGGTTGTGGTTCTTTTTAACATCAGAGATTAATTTTTTCATTGTTTACTAGCAAGCTTATGGTTTGTGACTGAGGGCACTTGTAAGCTTGTTTGTAAACCTGTTGTGTGTGGAGCTCATTCTGACTGCATGGCAGGGGAAGGTGGTCTGTCTTTCATCCCCACTATTTAGAATATAGTACTATGCCTGTAGTCATACATCTGTTTTCATTCTGTGTTTTTGAAATAAATGATTTTGTTGACATGCCACAATCAGACTGGGGCAGAGACCTACCTTCCCTTCCATTTAAAAGCCATAAGACCATCAATCTGACCAGTCTGGATCCTCTAGGTCCCTCTGAGCCATACCTCAGCACCAACCTGGATTTTACATCCCAGCAAACCAAGGATATGGTTGTGAAAACTGTGAATGTCAGCTCACAGTCTGGCAATGTAAGCATAATAACTTCTATATGATACTTAATTTGGATTTATTTTGATGCTTCTTATACTAAACCTCTTATTTTTTAACAGAATTTTGGTTTGAATGGGATAAATGGTGGTTTCCATGAGGATTCAGAGACTTCAAATAATAAAGGTAAATTACTTTTTTCAGCTAATTGCTTGGAAACATTCTGCGAAGCTTTTTTGCAGTTTGTTTCTATGCTTGTTTTATTAAATGCATGTTGTGCAGAAAAGTTGTGCAAAAAAATTAATCTTGTTCCGAGATTGTTTCATAGATTGACAAGAATGCTTGTTTTTAACTTAAACTAGCCAATAAGTAAAAAGTAGATAGCCAAGCAATGTGCACATATACAGTATGTCTATATTTAAAAAAAAATTAATAATAGTTTAATTAATTGCTAAATCTAGTTCCCCAGGGTACCTGGAACTTTTTCCTTTGTACAGATTCAACTTCTTCTAACATTTTTATCTCCCATGTAGAATCCATTACTTTGAAAAACTTAAAAAGGAGATCAGAGTTTTTTGAGCAAGGTAACAGAACAGCATCAGTCAAGTGCTGGTGCGTTTAGGCTTTGTGTTTCGGGGTCTGTGGGTAAACTGCTAAGTCTTCATCCTGCCATCCTCTTCCTCCTCCTCCCTCTAGCAGTTGCCCTTCATAACCTCTGTGCTCTTCCCTCTGCAGGGCTCACAGTCAGTTCTCTGGTCTACCTCTGTGGTAAAGGGGGGTTGAGTGTGCAGTGTCCCCTTTCCACCTCAAGCTCTGACATGCTGTCTACAGGAGTCTGAGTACCTGAGTAAAAATAGTTAACCTATGAATTCATATTTGTTACATTGCTATGATTCTTGTATCTTACATAGCCTCAGATGTTTTCTCTTATGTATTCATACTCTTAAAGACCTCTTAAAGACAGCATGTCAGGAACCATACCAACATACAAAGCACTCTAAATAAAAAAATAGGAAAGTGCATCAAAGGGTACCACATTAATATAATATCAGAGAATTTCTCCATTTGCATAAATGAAAGAATTCAGTATGAGACAGATATGAATATTAGGCTGCACTACTTTCTCATACTAAAGTGAGCCTCGCTGTATATCCCTGATTTTTGGAGCAGCTCAGAGAAAGAATTCAGTGTGGAGTGTGTTGGTATTGTGTTGTGAATGTGACTAGTGCATGCTGTGCTGGACATGGATGTGTGGTTTGGTTTTACTAATAACCAGTGCTTCTGCATGTGACATTGCATTTGAAGACAGACCAAAGGTGTTTATGCATTATTCATTTGGTTTGGTTATTTGGTTTGAAGACTTTGCATGCGTTTGTTATTCAAGCCAATGCATGTGGTTCTAATTTAACATTTATTTATGGAACTGTTGGGTTATGGGTTTCTTATTTGAAAAGATATTATTCTGTGAGACATTTGGGATAGAATGCTGTGTTCCCTTCACGCTATCAAGAAGCATTTCGTTAAAAATATAGCCTACATTGTATTTTTTGAGAAGAATGTAATTGTTGCTGGTTTTTACAGGTGGATCGGATACAGCAATATCAAATGTAAGTTGTGCCTAAAACTCAAACCACTGTTTTTGGCATGCATTTGATCTGATTAATTATGAACTATGTAGTTTAATTCAAAATACTGTTCTACTGGTCTTTGTCAAGACAATGGGATCATGCAAGGTCTTGGAAAAGATTTATTTGGCCAGTGTTCGGCTCGTAAATAAAAGAGTTTTCTATGTCCGCTCTAAAGCTGCCCGTTCCCTCCATCACTACATCCACTACACGCTGGTCCTGGGATCCTGAAGAAGAGCGCAAACGACAGGAGAAATGGCAGAAAGAGCAGGAGCGTTTGCTGAAGGTAGATTTTATATTGGTTGTGTACACTTAGAAACTTATCAACAAAATGGGTTACACTTTATTTTGAGAGTCCATTTTAGACATAATACTAACTATAAGTGACTCTGTAACTACATGCTAACAAATTCTCATTAGTTTGCAAATACATGTCTACTCTCAGAGTAGACCGTTAGGGTAGGTTTAGGGTTAGTAGAATAAGTTGGCATATTGATAGTCAGTATGTTGTAGACCCATCAATATAAAGTGCTAGAAAATATTACACAGACAGTCTACAAATACTCTAACAACTGCTAGTTGACATGTACAAGCAAAGTGGCTTGCTGTCAGTAGAATGTCTAAAGTGGACTATTGAAAATAAAGTTTAACCTAGGTGTGTTATGTATTAAATATTATGTTGCAATTATTGCACAGGACAATTATGCGTTTTGTAATTTGAAGCATTGTTTAGGTATAATTTCTTCCCCCTTCTCTCCTGTTTCTTGCTGAAGGAGAAGTACCAGAAGGACCAAGAAAAACTTGATGAGGAGTGGAGAAAGGCCCAGCAAGAGCTGGAGAAGGAGAACTTCAGAAAACATGAGGAGGTATATCTAATATTTCATTTATTTATCATAACCATTGCAAGTCAATATTTTATGGATGCCTCAGCTATTATTAGATCATATCCTATCATATATCAAGATCTTCATATTTGAATGATGAATATTATTTTATATGCAAGTGGTATCACACTGTCACTGTCAAACTCCCAAAAAATCCTTTGATTGCTGTGGAACAGGAGATACAGCGTTTAGAGGAAGAGAGGAGAAGAAGAGAGGAAGAAGAGCGCCTTGAGGAAGAGAAGAAAAAGAGAGAAGAACAAGAGAGGAAAAAAAGAGAAGAGGAGTGGCTGCGTTTAGAGGAAGAGAGGAGAACACGAGAAGAACGAGAGCGCCTTGAGGAAGAGAAGAAGAAGAGAGAAGAAGAGGAGAGGAAAAAAAGAGAACAGGAGAGGCTGCGTTTAGAGGATGAGAGGAGGAAGAGGGAGGAACAAGAGCGCCTTGAGGAACTGAAGAGGAAGAGAGAAGAAGAAGAGCGCCTACTTCAGGAAAAAGAGAGGAATAGAAGAGAGGAGGAGAGGAGGCGACTGGAAGAGCAGAAGAGATATCAGGAGCAAGAGTGAGTTTGCCATTACCTGGATTCTCTTACTTATATATACTTATATGTCTCATCTCTCATTATCTGTGTCATACTGTTTACGAATGTATCATTTTCTAAAGCATGTTTGTCAGATTTGTTTAATTCCAGAACAATAATATGATGGAATGGCACTGAATATCATGCTTGACAAATGCTGCTTAAAATACCAAAGTAACCTGACTAAACTAACATTGTCTGTGTTAGGGCTGGGCAGCATGATGCTATAAATTTGCAATACCTTCTATGCTTCGAATGATACGTATGTAGCACAGTGCTGCTTTGCATTGTTAAATCAATGGATGATGTTACACTAAAGAAAACTAATTTGCAGTTATTTGTAGCTGAAGTACAGTCCCAGATGTCAACGCTGAAATCCTGTCTTCAGTGTCACGTGATTCTCAAGAAATCATTTCAATATACTGATTTGGTGCTTAAGATACATTTCATATTATTATCAATGTTTAATTTTTTTTTTCTTAGTATTCTCTGATAAACAGAAAGTTCAAATGAACAGCTTTTTTTCAATATATTATTGTAATATTACATTAGTGTATCAGGGTATAATTAGTTTAGTATTTTATTATAAATATCATTAATTGTTAGTGTAAAATAAATGTTTTTTATAACTTGTACAGCCCAAAAAAAACTTTTAATAACTAAGTAATGTTTACAGTATATATGGCGATACTGCAATACTAAATTTTTGATTATGGTCATACTTCCCAGCCCTAGTCTGTTCTTTTTATGTTTTTATGTTCATTATTAACCAAACTAATTTTCTTCTATTAATGTTGTTCAATCATGACTATGTGAACATCTGCTTGTCTGTGCTGATTCTGCTGTTTGGCCACAGTAAGGTGGACTCCTTTGGCTATACCAATGTTTACCCTCAATTATCCTACTCACACAGGTAATAGGACACTGATGTTTGTATTTAATAAAGTTGTAGATGAATGCAGTGCTTTCAGGCTATGCATCCATATAGGATTTATACATTGATAAGACCTTTAATTTGTATCTTTGTGAGATAGAGTAATCTTTTTTTCTTCTAATCTGGTTTGCAGATCTATTTCCAAATCAACTCCTGAACTTGATGAGGTTGCAAAACCAGATATTAAAGGTCAGTGCAGCTTTTATCTTTTCTTCAAAACTTTAGGTGTATCTATTGTTCTTTTGACAAAAAGGATCAGCTGAGACAACTATGTAAAGGATCGTGTCAGATTCCTCAAAAGAGTGTTGAATGAGCCACGCATTGAGAGGGCTGGAGTTAGATGGGTGCTGTAGAATCTGCGGCTCTATGCAGGTGTCTACGGAAGACACAGGGGTTTGGCTGCATGGCTGCTGGAAGAGGAACTGAGGCGAAAGAAAAACACTAAGATCCAGAAAGAGCAGGCAGCGAGTGAGCTAGAGCTTGAGAGGAGGAGCATCCTCAATGCCATGAAATACAGAGATCCAGAGAGAGGTGTGCACGGCTCGACCCAAGCCAATCAATCAGCCCAACCAATCAGCTCGGCCTGATTTATGAAAATTTAACAAATGCAATATCAGCAAAATCTGTTGCAATCGAGCCTGTGCCCACATGATCATAAGTGTGCTTTTGATTTAAAAACTGTAATATAACAACAGTGGGGTCCAAAAGTCTGAGACCACTAGTGATGCATAATTGTCATTTTCTTTTTTACATAAAAAAAAAAAAAAAAACATTACACTACCGTTAAAAAGTTTGTCAGTTTTAGTTTTTTTTTGTTTTGTTTTTGTTTTTAGAAGTAATTAATTCATTTATGGAGCAAGGATGAATTAAATTGATCAAGAGTGACAATAAAGATATTTACATTGTTACAGAAATGTTGTAAAAGCTGTTCATTTTAACTTTATGTTAATCAAATAATCCACAAAATGTAAATAATTTCACAACAGTATCAATCAGGGTAGTTGTTTTCAACTGACCATTTATTCCTGTTTACCTCCAGGTTTACATCATATTTTGAATTCCAGATATCCTCTGTGGTCTCAAACATTCTGGCCCCACTATATATAATCAGATGAAGAATATCTGAAATCAATATTGCTTTTGCTCTTGATGTCTATCAAGTCTATTAACAACCTGTCACTTTGTTATTAATGGTGATTTTTTTCGTCTGTTGTTGACTCGAGCAGCGAGCGGTGGTGTGGGTGAGTTCAGTAGAGACTATAAGAAAGATCCTCAGTCTCAGGCTGAGGTGGATAGGCAACAGATCCTTCATGAAATGAGAAAGAAGACTTCCTTGAACATAGACAACAGCTGGATTCGCCAGCAGAGCGCTGCCAGTGTCACCACCAAAGAACCGAATGATCTGCCCATCAGGAGGTCATTTTTCTTTGTAACAATATGATCAAATAAAATATGGTGAAGAAAATGAAATTGATCTTAGCTTCAAGCAAAAGACTGACAAGCTAACTTTGCTTGCAGAGGCGAGTCTCTTGACAACCTCGATATGCCTAATTCTTCTTGGAGATCATCTTGGAGCACATCTAACAGCACCTCGTCCATGCCAGACTACAGCCGGCCTCATTCGTTACTCTCAGGCTCCTCATCATACCAGAGTGGACGTCCAGGGTCTGCAACTCTGCCGTCATCTCAGTCTATGAGCTCCCTCAGGCAGTCCTGGTCCCCATCCGCAACTACACCAGAGCCAGAGCCTCGAGCTCCACCACGGAATAGGTATTCATCACTTAAAAAAAAGGGAAAAATATCATTGTAATCTAAGCACTCTAAAACAGTGGTTCTCAACTAGTAAAAATAATCAAATAAGACCAACAGAAAGCAGCTTGTTTCAGAGTGACGTGTGAGCTGCGCTACACTAATTTAATGAAGTGTAATGAGAGTGTAACTTCACTAATGAGAAGTGAACCTATCGCTTGTATAATTTCACAGAAAATTAGCTGATGTGAATGCAGCATAATAGATTTTTGTTGACAGTAAGTATTGATAAAGTATTTTGATATTCTCTTGGGCTTTTGAAACAAAACCAGTTGAGAACTGCTGGTTTAAATCATACCACTTAACCATGTCCATATTCTTGTTGTCTTCAAAATGTGTTTTCACCTCACATGAGCCATGGGCTGTGTGCAAGTCTGTTTTGCTGGGCTTCAGATGATGTTTTCTGTAATCTAGGTCAGTGAGTGGCAGGAAAACATGTTCACTCTGTAATACACCACTGGGCAAAGGAGCAGCCATGATCATCGAGTCCCTGGGGCTCTGTTATCATTTGAGTTGTTTCAAGGTGAGCGTTCAGCTACTCCGAGGTCAGGTCCAGCCTGGCTTCATCAGTGACTAACCTGACTAATGTGCTCTGCCTGCTTTTACAATTATTCTAATCAGTTGTTCTGTGCACGTATGAAACGCGATCAAAATGTCAACCCAGAGAAACAAAATGCCAATTCTCACTGCTTCATGGATAACGGCACCGACAGCACTGCCCCACTTCTCTTTCTTTCCTAAAAGACTGTCATTTATTTCTCTCAAATGAGCATAAACCCTAAAGACTAAAACGTGTGCATTCTAAAGGCTGGACTACATGAATCTGTTTATACCAAAAGTTAAATATTTGTGTTTTTACTTCTGTAACGTTGTTGCATTCTGAGGATTTTGATTGCACCTGTACCAAAAATCCCATTGCATAAAAGAAACTTTTTTTTGTCTAATTTTACTAGTTATATGTTGGTTTGATACTGCGCCGTATTTAACGTATACACGTCATGTAAATGTAAATTAGAATAGAATTATAGAACGCACCTTAATTAATTTACCTATTATAGATCTGTACATTTTACATTTCTTTGTACATTTTGCAAGTATAATTCATCAAATGATATTTAAATAATAGAGTGGTAATATGGAACATATATCTAAAAATGTTCTATAATCAAGCATACTTTATGTATTTTAACATGCAATCTATGTTAGCACTCATAACGTAGTGTGCACCATGCATAATGAGTTTGGCACATTTATATGAGTAGAGTGCTAAAACAGACAAGTATTTGTAAATAAAGTGGGCGTAATTCATTCTTACTGAATTTCCTCCTATTTATTCCAATGCCTTTACCTTCAGAGCAGCTGTGACTCATCTAGCGCTTAATCATTCCTCACACATCCTCATCATTCTCCTAATGCCAATCATTTGTATTTCTGCTCATCGTCTCATTCACGTTGCATTGTCCTCCTGCTAATCTTGTTGCCGGGTTATTTCTGGTTCTTTCGGCTGGTGTTATTACTTCAATTTCATATCCTCTTATGCTGCTGCCATTGACCTCAAGCTAGGATTCTCTCTCTCTCACTCGTATATGGAGGTGAGTGTGCAATACGGCATTACACGGAGGCTTCCGTCTTTCTGACAATGTGCTCTTTCATCTTGTGTTTGCAGTGCTTTAACTGCAGGTCTGATTTGGGAGGCTCAGAAGCAGGAGCAGAAGTCAGAATACGAAACCAACAGCTCTATTGTAACACCTGCTATATGCGACTCAAAAGTAGGCCACACATCTCTGCAATACATGCGGCTCAGTTACATAGCTCACCAAGTGATTTCTGATGTTCTTTATGACGATTTTTCTCTTTTTTAGCTGGGCAGCCCACAGCCATGTGATCTTGCAGTACTGCAGCAGATCGAGGAGGAACCAATCACAGACAAGGAACTGTAAACACTAAGAGCATGCTGGAGATGTGATGAACATTGGGTGATTTAGCCAGCCTTGATAATTCAATGAGCTTCTATCCTTCTTTTTCACTTATGAGAGGGTGAGATTCCTAAGGTTATGTTTATGTGAAAGTATTAGTAATTGTTTGTACAAAAGGGATGCGCATGTACCTGAATATGAACTATGCATTTGAAGAGATTATTCACACACTGTCTTTTTCATCATCATTGATTGAATTTTCTGATGACTTATGGCTGGTTAACTGATATCTGTAAGTTAATGAAAGTGTTCATAGTAATTCATAGAAATATGCTATTTTATTGTGATTGCTTATTTAGGTTTCTCCTGCAGTCTTTTCTATTTAAAGGTTTGCTGACTAAAATATCCTGTTATTACACTTCATCTGTGTCCCTTTTTGTGTTTCTGATGGGAAAAGATGATTAAGGATAAATCCATTAAGAATTTATTTAAAAGTGGCATGGTTAGTAAGCAGCACTCATGAGTTATATACGGTTTCATTGCTAGCATCTATTTTATGCATCTAAGCAAATTCTCTGCAGGGGGAAAAATCTAGAACAGCATACTCGGTAATAATTGTAAATAAAATTTCCAAACCATAAAATCTCTCCTAAGTGTGATTTCCTTGACTAATCTCTCATCAATTAGATTTTATTTCTCCATTTAAAACTAGGCTGAATCAACCGTTACTGTCTCCAAGTGACATTGGTTTGACTTTCATTGTGTTTATCATCCAATACCATTATCATCCAGCATTTTTCATCCAATACCTTTTCCAATGGTTCATGTATTTTTATCATATTGTAGAACTACAATACATTTCCCATGATTTTTGTTGCAGTTTCCTAATGACTTTATATCTGCACGCTGCAAACACCTGTTGGGAATTCAATGCTAGTCTTGTAAAAGTGAATCTGATGTATCAGGAGCATTACAGTAATATTATTTTTCAGAATATGAGGGGACAGGAAAAGCGGAGTCCTGCTATTCCTGCAGTTTGTTGTAATGGAGAGCATCAGCTGATTTTCATATGTGTGTAACGTTAGTACGGCCCTTACGAAAATTAATCATGGATTTACTGCAAGTACATGGTTACTATAATGAAACCATGATAATCACAAGTTAGCAAGGGTCTTGATACGGTAGCTATGGTATTTGTGGAAAAACTAGTGCTAAATTCAATTCAAATTCATTTGCGTAGCGCTTTTCATGATACATATCATTCCAAAGCAGCTTTTCACCAAAGTAATGTTTTACAGTATGTAGTAGTAGCTTGTACATGTAGGCTACTTATGGCAATAAAAATGGTAATCAATGTGCCAATGGTTGCTACATTTTTTGCTAGCCTATAAAACCATGTTAAATGCCAGACAAGACAACTAGCAAGTAGCTATATAATATAGCTACGTTTTTAAAGCTACAGATAGCCCTAAGACCTACGTTTCCCTCTGTCCCCCAATGTGTATTTTGCTTCCTTTTCTTGCCCTGCAGAGAACTTCTGGCTACAATGGCACTTATCATTTTGATAGTTTGATCACCTGGAGGTAAAAGGTGAGTGGACATTTTTGCTGATATAGAACATCTAGATAAAGTTTCCTTCCAGCAGATTTGTATTTTTAAGCTTCCACAAACCGTACACATTTTCTTGGTTATATGTTCGCTTACTTGGCTACTTGTTTTTCATTTGGTGTTTGTTTCTTATTGAAGCGCAGTCAGCTCAGGGGGGCGCTGTTGGCCTAGGTGAACAGTTAATTGACCTGTGGAACATGCATAAAGAGATCTTTGAAATTCAGTTAAAGAGGTGCTACAGATGTCCGATCTCATTGTCTGAGTGTCTTTAGTTTGGTGGGTGGAGGGATACAGGATTTCCTCCTCCACCTGCTCTCTGGACGGATGCTAATTTTAGTCCGCATTATTGATGTCAGCCATGTCTAGTTGCCATGGTTTTAGTTTCTCACTGAGCATCACCTGCAAGGCACTGCACTTCTCTAATCTGACATGTTGGATAGATAACACTACAAAGTGACATGAAAAACTTCATTCATAGCACTCGAAAGACATTTTTATCTAAGAATTTGAACACTGTATTGGAAGGCAATTTTATTTTATTAAAAGGCTCTTTAATATAAGAAAGTAGCTTTTTATATTTGTATTTATGAAGTTTATTTCCCCTGTAGTTTTATTTTAGTATTGTTTAGTACTAAATTAGCATAAAGAAGTGTTTTGGAGATAATAACATCTTCTGGTGTCAAACTTGTATGCTATCTCATCATTGGCTTACTACTTTTACTGCTCTTCCTATCAGTGCCGTTTTCTCAACAAGCTGTTCTTGTGTCATGATAAGCAGAAGCTTCTTCCGGCACTTTGAAAAAGGATTGTTCTTGGACCTTTTGATGAAGGGAAAGGAAATCAAGTTACATCCTGATGTGTCCTGTACTGTAGCTCTAGGCAATACTTTGGATCAATTAAAGAAAAAGAATGTACCCGCATTGTCCCGGTGCTGTGGAGGCAAACATGCACTTACTTTTTATGCAGCTTACATTTCATTTCACAACACCCCAAGTTTCCTGAAACACTTCGGTTAATGCAGAGATCTGTTTGGATGTTAATAGTTATCCTTTTTTTGGTAAATTGCACAGCCAGTTGAGTTTTAGCCCCCTTTTCTAGTGTTTTCTTGTGGCCTGTTATTATCAGCCTTTCTGTACAGGAGGCCCCTGTTGTTTCGTGGAGGTGTAATATGGTTATTGACTAAAGTGGCCATTAAACCAGCACTTAGTAACCTGGCAGTGACATGCAGCACAGTCCTCGATCACAGTTTTCAGATGCCGCATCGTTTCTCCTCCACCCTTTAGAGCCAAACACCCGCATGAGAAGTGAGTGGATACCTGAGTGAAGTGGATGAGGGAAGGATTCTTTCAGGTGTGAGAATCAAAGGGATTTTTTTAAAGAGGGGCAGAGCACCCACTCTCTCTCAGTCAAATGGAGATTTGTTGTGGGGGTAGAAAGTGATTCATTTTTTATGTCAAGACCTAAGCCGAGTGCGATCACTGCAGGCTCTGATTTCTAATTTCCCTTGATGGCATACTTCAAAGATCCAATCTATACTTGTCTTCTCTCTTACTGTACTGCTCTGTCTAATGCTTGGCCTCCAATGAAATGTGCTGGCCCTTCATTTTCAGTGACATGGAAAATGTTTCACTGCTCTTGAATGCTAAGGCGGCCACAGCTGGAGGATGCAGATATGCTTGAAGTTATTATGCCAAGAGGATGTTTTCTCGCCCGCTGTGAATTCAGCTGCCATTGTGCTGAGCTGGGTATGGAGGTGAATATTAAGTCACAAGTTAATCTTCTGTTTTCACGCTAAATGATTTTGATGATCTCAGGAGATTAATAAGTATGGTGTGAAGTTTAGGGTGCATTGGGAAATTAGAGCCACTAGCAGTTTTTGGTTTAGATAATCCCACTTTTAACATTTTAAAAATGGCACTTTTGCACTTGATTAATCCAGTTATGTTTTCAGTCTTATAAATGTATACTTCAAGTATCCATTCTTTTTTGGTGTAGTAGCTGTATATCTATGACTGGTGTATTCTGGACTCCACATGTCACGGCTGAGCTTATGAAAAAGCACATCACAGTTTTCATTCATTATTACTTGAAATGAATCTACATGCTCTGGACCAGACTGCTGTTTGAATAAAACACTGAAATGACTGAGCGACCCTCTTGTAAAATAGTAATAGTTGGAAGTGTTATGGATTAAGTAATACTACACAAAAGTCAGTTTGGATTTGATTAAGGAAGTGGTGAAGATGTGAGTGGTGCAGAGTTGTGTTATTGTGACTGAAGTGAGTAGTGAGTAGAATTGTTTTATAGATGGGAGCATTGGTGTGTTCTCTCACTCTTGGAATGATGTAGTAGCACTGTTGATGAATAACTTAGACGTATATTGAAAGGCTTCAATTAAATTCCTACAAACAAGGAAACGTCTGTAGATTTTTACTTCAGGAACTCAAATGTTCTCTTTTACTGGTAGGTAAGATCATTTCAACTTCAGTTTTGCCGCGCTACGAGAATACTTTTGCTGCACAAAGAAAACAAAAATACCATAATCTAACTCTATTGTTCTCCTCCCCTAACTTACGTCTTCTGCCATTTTACAGTATTACATCACAGCACATATGCACACGCCTAGAGGAAGGTACGCTTACGTTGTGATATGTCTTCCGCCATTTAGAGAGTAAGTGAGGAGAGAAGAATCACAGATTTCAAATGTTATTTTTGTTTTTATTGTGGAAAAAAAAGCCACTAATGTCACACGGACTGTTTTACCAGTGTTTTTGTCTCTTGGACTGGGATCATTTCAGTTGTATTGCTGTCTATGGAGGGTCTGATTGCTATCTGATCTCATCAAAAATGTCTTAATTTGTGTTCCGAAGATAAATAAAGGTCTTATGGGTTTGAAACGACATGAGGCTGAGTAATTGTTCAGAGAATTTTTATTTTTAGATGAACCAACCCTTTAAAAGACCGGCCAAATCAGCTCAAACCAGCTACCATGCTTCAAAACATACCTAACCAGCATATGAATTTCCTCTAAAAAAAAATTTATAAAATGATTTCTATGTAGATTTCCAAATCACCCTTTTGTAGATGAATGAATTTCTGTATCATGACATAATTCCTGTGGGTGGCATTTGGTCTTTGTACACTGTACTTGATAGATAGCTCTATCATGTTCCTTTCTCATGTTGCGTATGGGAGAGTTACCAGGTGCAAACAGTCATGACGTTAGTCAAGGTTTACCTCAGATAAGGTTACTAAGCGATTCTATCAAATTAGTGCTAATGATAACATGCTATATAATGTGTCTTTTTTTCTGCCTACGTATTTGTGTATTTTCATTTATTTTATTTCCTTACTCAGTCCTGTACTGAGTACAACTAGACTTTCATTTTAACCAGGTAAATCAAACAAAGAACTTGCTCTCATTATTTAGAAATTAAGCTAATTAAAGTGCAGTTTAGCACTGTAGAGGAGTAGTAGTCCATGACTTTAAGTAGACAGATGTTAACAGCTTTGTGAGAAGGGCAATGAAGTGATGCATGACCTCGAGTCAGATGTTTTTGGCATTGTGCCTGAATGACATCTAATCTGGAGCAGGGGAGAGCAAGGACAAATGTAAGCTAGGGAGAGCCTTATTCCATAAATTAACAAGCTGGAGCAGAACTACAACATGGGCTGAGTGACAAAGGCAAACACTTACAGATGGCTTGAGTAACACAAGGCCAATCCTGCATTTTTATGAACCATTAGGGCCTCTAACCTTCATAAAATGCCAACCATAAAGTTTAAAAGATTGTGTAATACAGTGTGTGGGAGATTATTCAGTTATGTCAGTACATATTAAAGCAATGCATAACATCGCTATAATATTAGTTTAGTGCAACATCCCAGTTGCTGCTTTGCGTTTATTTGATGGATTTGGCAACTTCTCTCTCACCTACACAGACTGATGAGACTGTATAACTTTGATTTTGTTTGAGAAACTCAGTACATATACATTGTAAGCTTTATTTTTATCCAAGCTGTAAGTAGGGACCTCAGATCTTCTAAAGATGGCAGTACGTTGATCAAGTGTTCTCTGGGGGTCGTGACGCAGCTGTTGTCATAGAAACAAATGCCTAGGCTTAGAATGGAGGTGAGCCAAGGTATTATTTGTAACTGGATTAAAAGACAGAGGTTTCCTTTGCTCCACGACCAATGTGAATTAAAGAAATAATTAAAGTGATCGTAACTGTGTGGTTTGAGGCTTTTTTATTCGTTTTTGCATGTATTTTATTCAGCTTTTGAGAACGTGCTCGTGTTCTTATGTACGTCTGATTAGAACAAGGAATACTAATTTGCCAAATGGATTAAATTGTATGAATTTTACATAGCTTCCTTGTATCTGAACATTGTGGCAGCTGCAAGCTGGCAAGACGGGCAACAGAGCGGCACAAATCCTCCTCCTCAGGTGGTTCATCCTTATTAACTGCTGTGAATATGTCAAGCTACTTTTAATCAACTGAATGCTGCATACCATTTGCGCTACAACAACCATGTCTTAAACAGTGCTTATTTAAACCATACCTAATAATGTTTCCTTCCTTAGGATGTTATCTGTGGTTTCAGTTCCTTTATGAGATAAAACTTCTTTTATTTCTTGCGTAATCCAATTGAAACTATTTATTTCGATTATTAATTTTGATTATTTACACAATATATACTTTTGCTGATATCTGATATTCTCTGTATTATGAAAACTTTGTAATAAATTTATATCACCTTTATATCATTACTTACACAGTCTTTGGACTTAATTTCAAAATTACAGTTATTTTTTCCATAAACATTTACGTGACCTAAAACATAAGTCAAGCTCAACAGGCTGGGGGTTAAATGTCACCTGTGTCCCTTAACCTCATATTTTCTCATTGAATGATCTGATGTCTTCTCACAGAAGTACTGATTCCTCTCTGATCACTGTCGAATCCAAGTTTTTCTTAACCCATTTTCTCAGTCATGTTGATCATGCCATACAGAAAATGCACTAGTAGTTGTTCTGCTTTTTTTAAAAAACATTGTTATCCAGTCGATGCGAGCGTGAATGTGCCATTTCCTTTGACGGAGCTTCTGTTCTAATCTGTGAACAGTCTTTGTCTGAAGCCTACCCATATCATTATACGTGGCGTTTTGAGCAATTACAACAAATTACCCTTTAATACAAGAGTTTATTTACCATTTGCAGACCTATTGCCAGGCAGCAGAAATTTTGCACTGAATGTTCAGAACTGACAGTGGTGTCTTCAAGTAAACAGAAAAACAGCAACTTAGTGAAAGTTCCGCAGTAACAAAATGTAATACCTTTGTACATTGAGAATGCATCTTGAATTTTGCAATAATTTCTGGAGATTTACTGAGACATATAGAGCTCAGGATAAGTCAGCTGTTATCTTCCTTTTGCCTCCATGACTGAAGGGCTGGAGGGAATCGAGCATCAGAGGAAGAGCCTCGGGAGAGAATGACGCCAGTGCCCACTCTTTGCTTGCTTATTTAGGAATACTCATTACCTCTCCATCTTCAAAATGGACTCTGAGAGTCAGGCTGCCAAATAGTTATTAACTTTTTCTTTGGTTTTTAAATGACATTACATTGTGCTCATACAGTACATACTGTTTAGATCTTTTTAACTGCTGTATGCAGTTCATTTATAAGTTTATTGCAGTTCTCTTTTAGTTAGCCTCATTAAAAACTGCAGTTGAATAGACACAACAAAGTTTTTTTGGTTTGTTTATTAATTAATTAATTTATATATCTATTTCTTGCATTACCCTGGTATGACTTTTTACTTTTTTTTTACTTTTTTTTTAATTATAAGAATGAGTTTATTTTAATGATTTGTGAAGAATGACATGGGACTGCAGACTGCGGTAGTGGGTGCTGAATATTCAGCTTTGCCATCTCAGGAACAAATTGCATTTAAATGTAAACAGAAAACAGTTATTTTAAATAGAAATATTTCAAAATATTGCTGTTTTTTCGGAATTATTAAACCAACCCCAAGCTTTAGAATTGTAGTTTAAAACATAAATGTATAATTAAAGGGATAGTTCACCCAAAAATGAAAATTAGATGTTTATTTACTTACCCCCAGGGCATCCAAGATGTAGGTGAC
>JAUMHQ010000063.1:11278584-11297098 GCA_032361165.1 Enteromius paludinosus
TCACCTACATCTTGGATGCCCTGGGGGTAAGTAAATAAACATCTAATTTTCATTTTTGGGTGAACTATCCCTTTAATGCTGTATAATTCTGCTTCTCTCATTTTAAACTGACATTATAATAATTTGAAATGATGAAGGCTGGGTATTGAATAAGGTGCATGCACTGTCTGCGCTCCTAAGGTAGTTCTGCTCAGCCTCCCTGAAACCTTTTCGCTGCTGATGCCCTTTAATAAAATCAATGGCTTAATTAATCAACATTAAAAGACATAATATTCCTTAGAGAGCAATCTGCATGCACCCATTCATCTTTAGATGATCTGTATGTGTGACCAGTGTGTATGAGCCTCTATAGTCTGTAGTGACTAAAAAGCCCATGCCAATAATAGCATTTATTTAGTTGCATCCTTTTCTGATGATGAAAGCTAGAGGCAGGTAGACATTTGAGGGATGAATCAGACAGCTGCGGTGGAAGAGTCTTTTGATTACATGCTGCTTGATGAATTTCATGGATATTGTTTGTTGTCGTAAAATCAACTTGTATTTGCTTTACTCTGAATTCAGTTCCATACTGATTTCTGAGGGTGTTTGCTCTAAATCCTGAATCACACTACTGCAGATGCCCAGTTAATTATTTTTTGTGTCTTTTATTGTTGTATAGAATTTGTTCAAATTTCATCTGAGGAGAACCTATTATAGAATATCAGACAAGGAAAGGAAAGACATAAAAAACGTCATGCCAGATCTGAAACAATTCAAACCTGAAATTGAGCAAATACACACAGCTTAAACGACGTGTATTGTATATATTTTGTAATATTTGCCGGCCTCAAAATCTTGGATGGCAAATTTCAAATTATGCACCTCTGAAGGGGTCCATCACCAGCCGAGCAGCTGCCAATGGGATAAATGGGAGTACTAATGGATAGCTTTAGAATTATAGACCTCCTTGGTTATCACTAGTGTGAGTGACAGATGTTGCTGTTAGTTATCAATATCAATCTCCCATGATGCATTTCCAATGAGGAGGATAGGTCATCAGCATGTAATCCTTAATTAAATGGCTACCAACTGATTCCACAGCTGTACAGGTTGCACCTTATTGACAATACCACCCCCTGCCAAGTCCGGTGGCCGAACCAGATCAATAAACTTGCCTGTGCTGGTCCAGGAAAACTGCACTTGTGCTGCCATTTACAGAACCCAGCATGAGGAGACCCCTGCTGCTGAAGTGAGATAAGCAGATGAGATGGAGGATGATGAGGCACTTGTCAGGTCTATCCTGTGGGAGTGTGTCTTGTGAGTGTGTTCGACGATTAAACCAGACCTCCTTTTGTGTAGCTAAAAGAAGAAATTATTTCTGTCCTTAACTTCTCAAAACTACAAAACTGAGCTGCTATTCGAGTTCATGGAGACAATTAACACTCTGGCACACTTCTTTATCTTTTTTACTAATTAAGAAGAATTAAAGATGACAAACAAAAGGTAAAGCACATGTGATGTGGAATATATTGTTTCAAATATTTTCAAAGTACTGTTGAAAGAGAAAACTTAAATTGTAATAAAAAGTTATTACCAGTTCTTAAATCCGACTGAATGTGTTCTTAGAGTTTCAGAGTGTATGACTAGTTGAGGATTAAATGGTTACATTGTTAAGCAAGTAGGTAAAGACAAATTACTTGGCGGACTATATGAGTCATTGAATTGTTTACTCAACTAGTTAGTTTAAAAACACAGTTCTCTATGAAGATTTTAGCATGGTAATGGGTATGACAATGTTAATGTATTTGCCTTGTGGGCTGCTATACTGCTGCTGTTGCTGCTTAAGTGTTGTTGGTTATAGCTGTTGTTGTAGATGCTGTCATTGCAAAGCAAGTATATGAACTTGCTACAGCCAATAAAAAAATTTATATGGCCAATAAATATGCCATAAAATACTGTGAGTATTAAAGACATGCTGCTGCTGTCGGCTCTAATAATATTGTGACGTATTCTGACAAATGCAGAACCTGATTTTGCTGAGTTCAGCGTGTCCCTGGGTCAACATCTTTGTTCACCCTGAACAATATTGGGATTAGCCAATCAGATTCGAAGAACCAGTTTAAAGTTTTTGTGAAGTTTAGGCTTACAGGCTTAGGCTCATCAGTGTCTGGTACTTGTACATCAGTGTCGGTCATCTATAATTTCCTCTGATTTTAGGCATTGCTCATGGGTAGGGTTAGGTTTAGGTGAAGAAATATGGTCAAAATTAATATTTTAGAATAAAATGTTGTTCCAGGGTCAACAAAATATGTTGACCCAGGAACACACCTAACTCTGCAAAATCAGGACGTGCGCTGACATATAGCACAAATGTGCTGCTGCACAATGGCATATACAGTATAATAACCCAATTACCCGTATGCGTCATGAACCAATTAGGTTGTGCCAAGTAGTTTAAAGATGCAAATATCATCAGTTTGCATTAACAGTCATCACTCAGTACACTCAGTACCACTCATTACTCAGTCATCATCCAGTACCCTTTCATATGAAATGTCTGAAATTACTTGTGAGCCATGCTGGCAAAATGAGTCGCAATATGTACAGGGCAAATTTCTGAGCTACAGACAAAAAAAAAATGTAAATGTTGATTTTGGTTGAGTTTCACAATGCTCCAAATAGTAATTAAACATCTAATATTAGTTTTATTTGTATGTTTTCTGAGAGGAGTACATTTTTCTACTGTAGCCGCTGATTGTCATTTTGAACGCTTAATGGAGCTTTGCCTAGCTTTCATGAGCAATCCCTAAATACATACGGTATTCACAGAATTATTGTATTTAAGTTCATATATAATCTATGTCATGTCTTGAGTGAGTCTTAGGGAAAAGCTTGCTCATTGTGTCACGTCTTAATTTGGAGGGCTTGTTTTCTGTTTATAGCGTATAAAATGTTACTAGTAAAAAGTTATTATCATCTTTTGTATAACAAACTGTGCTGTTGCTCTAAATAACAGCAAGACTGTGATAGTATTGCAGATTTGGCACTGAGCCCTAGTAGCAAGGCAGCAATGTTAAGTTTTTTTTACATAGTCCTATATAATAGACTAGCGCATGACATCTCTGAGCTTCTATATGCCATGCTGCATAACACAGTCCCATCTGGAGCTAACTTGTTGGCGTAATCATGAACACAAAATGCTCAGCATCTTAAATGAATCTGATCCTAGATATGCATTTCAAAGAAAAGCTGAGTCACCTGTTTTCAGAATGCAATCAATATTTCATGCATAAATGCGATAGAATCTGTATAATTTGCCAAGATTTAGTCCTAAATGATTATCCCTCTGACTGGAATTTTTTGTCAAGTGACATAAAATAGATGTCAAATACATAATTAAACTCAGCGTGACTTTCAAAGACTTTGCTGTTGCTGAAATATATTCAGTAGAGGTATCATATTAAAATCTGTTAAAATTCCACAAATCTCAGTCTGTTATTCAGATTAATATGTCTCCTCAGTCCAAATAACTAATACCTCTATCAAGTTGTATTAACTGCTAAAGTAATTCACATGAAGATCAAGAAATTATAAGATAAATCAATGTTTTAATAATGCTTATTTAGATGATTTACTGGCTGTTATAGAATTATAACACCACATTTTCTGGCTTGAGCGCATTTCTTTTGACCATATAACACAAGATCGCTGAGCACGGTGTTCTTCTCTCTCGAATAGAATTACCAAGAGTAATACTACTTAAAGAAGGAAGGATTATACTGCTGAACACAACAGGAACCGGTAATTGTCCTTTTTCTAAATTCAATTGACTCTTACAGTGAGATAAATGAGCATTCGTTTAAAACAACAAAAGAAGCAAACATCAATGAACATGCTTTTTAAGTGAGCTGAAATGGGAGACACTAAGGTGATGAATAACAGCAATATGTGACACTCTCATAGCCCTGCTAAAACCAGCAGACACATACACACACACACACACACGTAAATTTACATGCACATTTACAAACAAGCATCTACCCAGGTTGTCTTTCAAATGATGAAATTGTTTAATTACTCAAGTTTGTAGATAGAATTATATTTGTATGCGCTAAAGAGAGAGTTTTCGCCGCATTGGTTGAGCTTTTCCTGTTGTTGAGTCAAAAATGGCTGTTCTTTGTTCCTGAAGACCTTCCAAAAACCCAGTTATTTTCTGATAAACACCATTTAAAATGCACTGGACTGTAGGACAATGAAGGTTTGCAGCATGAAAGACATGTGCAAAGTGTGAAAGGCGGTTCAAAGCATATTCAAGGATACAGTGTATTTTTCAAGGATATTTTTTTAAATAAAAATACATATTGGAAATGCATTCTTGCACTGTTTTGTAATCTGTGTGTTGAGAACCTATCTGCTGTATTAATACTACTGCATTTTGGCTAATATGAAAGAGAGAAGTAGTGCAGACATATGCACTGCATTTCATCAAACATAAAAAGACAGGGAGAATTTCTAGGAAGAGCTTGTCCATGTTTCTTATGACGTAAATGCAATGTTTACTGGACTTTATTCAGTTTAGATCTTTTGACATTAAATCAGCACTTTTATTCTTTCCATCGCCTTTTAGGAAAACCACAGAGAGTTATGCTATGCTTTGATTAAAAGGCAATCCTTCTCTTTTGGTAGACACAATTCAGCTAGCTATGAAACAAATCCTTTCCCTCCTTGAAACAGTACATCGACTACTTCTTGATGAAGATAAACAGATTTGTGGGTAAAGCGATTACAGGGTTGTTTGAAGCTGTGCTTGGGCTGTTTCCTTTTCCACTTAGTTGCTTATTGGCCTTTTTAGATCAGTATTGATCACTGTGCAAGATTTCTAGCTCTGTGCAGTTGAAAAAAAAACCCATTTAGCCTTTGAAAGCATGTCATTAAAACGAAATCTACAGACATTAATAGAGAAAGTGTGAAAAAAGAACCATGTAAATGTGTTTTTAGGTCTTTTCTTTCCATTAATCTAACATAAGGAATATAATTATGGCTTCAAAATTGATGCTTACATGAAAAACATAATGATTTGCTGTAATGTCTTTCCTTAAAAATTCAACGCAGCTCAACCTCATGATATAAAATGGATATTAATTATAAAAGTTGGTTGACATACAGTCCTTTACAATCTCAGACCTTGACTGTAGATGATTCTGCTGTATCATCCAAACATGCCGCCAGCCTCAGAAGCCGTGTAGTTTGACTTTTCAAGATGTTTTCCGTTACGGAATTTTTACTTACCTCAACAATAACTTCTTTCATATAACCTATGAAGTGTGTTTTGAAATCAACTACAGAAAATCACTTTTACAATTAATTTATTTATTGGAATATAGTTACACTGTTTTTATGAAGGATGTAGCACCAATGGTAGCAGCACTTGCTGTTTTACCATATTTTATCAAATTAAATAGGGATGTGGAAGTGATTTGTATTTCTGGAGCAAGCCAACCAGGAAATCACAGTCCAGGTCACTGCTGTGAAATATTTCACGCTTCAAAGACAGAATGTGCTAGCATAAAACAGCTGAACTATTTATTTATTTTTTGAATATGGAAGCAATCTCTTCAGATATGAAGCTGAAGCTGTGCCCTCTTAATAACATGAGACGGTAGAAGCAGACATCTGGTGATAGTATAATAATGAACAGATGTGTTCTTCAGCAAGATGACATTGCCTGTGTGACTGCACATATTATAATGCATATTATCTAGTGAGTAACCCATATGAAAACATTCACTGCCGTTCATAAGTTTGGGGGAGTTTTTTATCTGTCCCCAAACTTTTAAACATTAATAATAGAATATTATATTATGAAATAATAAATTATGTATCTATTTGAGACAGTGCAGCTTGTAATTCATGTGGTACAAGTGCAAAGAATTAGAATAGTTTAAGATATTATATAGCTATTTCAAATAAAAATGATTTCTAACAAGATTTAAATACAAGATTGTCCCTTAAGACATAATTAACCATCTTCTATGAAGACAGACCATCTGTTGTGTGATTTGTGCTGTATGTCTGTGTAACACTTGGCCATATTGACTCTTGCACCACAGATAGACGATTGTCAGACGTTCTTTCCATCAGGAGCGGAACACACTGCAACCTCACACAAGAGAATATGAATATAACCATGTGCTTATGCAAAACACAGACTCACTGAGTCATATTGTTCATGCAGACCTTCACATGTCACCTGTTTCTTCAGAAAAATATTCATTGGATTAGACAGGGCTTGTGGCCAACAGACTCCATTTGCCTATTAATGTATTAGGCCAAACAGCCTCCAAGTGTTTTGCATAACACCTGTGTGAAGTGTTGATTGTAAGGAGTTGATTAAAGATGAGACTAGGGTCATGCCATCCCAGTGGTTTTCAGAAGAAGCTGTGGACATGGAAGTAAAGCACATCACTTAGTGGCATCAAATTAAAGTGTTCTTCCATAAAGCAGCCCACATTTTAGTTTATGCTTCTAAACTAGTTTGCAAGGAGAGCCTTTTGCAGTCAAATCCTTGTTAAAGGTCGTTGTCCCTTTTGTTCCTTTTTGAATAAGCTTATTATGGTTAGGGTTAGGGTCAGCCTAGGTTAACCCTAACCCTTTTGATTTAACTTCTTTTGAGCTCACTTCAATGAGATAATAATGCAGTTGCATTAGATTTCATCACTGCATAATTGCAAAGGCTTTTATCATTGCAGATTTAACGTGACCCACTCACATTTAAACATAGCCCTAGTATGACATATCTGTGTCGTGTTATTTCATTTCTGTTTTATTGAATTATGTAAAATGATTAATATTTGAAGACAACATAATGTGGTTTGATGTTTAACTATGGTAAAATGTTGTGTAAAGGACACATTTATTTAGTAATAGAAATGGAAATAAAGGAAGAAAAAGCTGTGCCAGACTGAGTTTCTAGAAAGTAATTAAGAAAGCTAGTGAGCACTATTTTGAAATGACAACTGCAGTCTCTGGTATTAAATAAGTGAAAGCAGTTGTAAGACTGACATCTATTCTAAAAGCACCAGATTCATTTATGTTTATTGTTGGAATCTTTCGTTTGCATGCTAATTTAATATTAATGTTTAATTATACAATACCATTTTTCGTGACATGAGCTAATTATTTTATACCATTTGTGAAATAATAATTTGGATAATGATACCAAGGGAAAAAATGTGTACCTGTATATGCCTTCACTATTATTAAATATGTAATAATCGTCATTTCACTTTACGTGAAACATTTGTTTTCCAAAATCTCTTATTTACATACCAGTTTGTTACAGTCTGTTTTTTTATCTCTTGTAAACACTTGCAGAATTGTTTGTGTGACAAAACAATAAGCTTTCCAATTTTTAAGAACATTTTATGCCGGTATAATTTCTGTTCAGTGAAATGATGCTGTCATTCTGACAAGACTACAATAAATCCTTTAATTGAAATCTTTTGAGATGGTGCACAAACAAATTGTAGTGACATCAATGAAAAGAAATGGTGTGAAATACCATCCCTCTGCATGCAATTTCTACATTACATGCCATTTAAAATGTGTATCCCTCTCAATCTGTATATCAGTCATAGCTGAATAATGCATTGCCAATTATAAGATACACTGAGTCTGACATATTTTCACATGATTACTAAATAATTTCTTGTAATGGTCACAAAATAAGTCATATCAGTTTGGCTGAGTGCTTAAAAAGACAGACTGTTTCGTCAGTTAGTTTAAAGATGTTTCCAACAGTATTCTGTGTTAGGACAAGGATGCATTTAACAATTACAAAAATCTATTTACAGCTCAACAACTACTGATGAAACACTAAAATAGTACATAAAAAGAACTGTAGCAGTAAAAAGCAGTATTCGCACCGCGTGAGTTGATGAACTGCAAAACCATCTAAAATGTCTGATCTCATGTGAATGCATCTCATGGTTAGGAAATGGAAATGCCAGAGCTGCATTCCAAAATGCTTTCTAAGATTCCACTTTTGATTGCCACTAAATTGATCTGGATTTTTAAAAATGGCAGCAAATTATACACTATAATTGTATATGGGGTTAAATTCATTCCCTTGAGAAGAAAAAATACAGTACACATCATGCAAGTACTGCAAGCAATAGCGATAGATTTAAAATGCAGAGTATATGTAGATTTGGTGTCCGCATGAAGAATGAAATAGGTTTTTAAACATATACAATCTCAGCTGTAGGCAGTGCACTTTCACAGGTAAAATGTAAATGCCTCATAGGCAGACTGTTAACACCAGCTCAGGGAATGTTGAACGTACTCTCAAATTAAATTCAGGTTTTTGAGTGGCAAGTGATGGCAACATCATTAGCCCCTTAATGTAGCACAACAGATTATGAATGCAGCTTGGATTGACCCTGTGCGCAATGGCCAATACAGAATTAACAGCTGGATCAATGCTGTATTTTTTGGTCACAAGGAACCCTACAAATTAAAGTTAAGATTTAAAACTCATTCATTTTCAAATATATGAAATTTGCACTTCACTTAACACTCTCCTTGAGAAACAACTGAGCTGTGGAATGAGCACATAGACCATTAATAATTTTCCCAGCTGAGAGTACTGGTTATTTTTAGCTAAGAATTTAATTTGAATAATCACTTTTTTTTTGGTCTGAAGTCAGTCTTCTGGTATGTTTTGTTATGCACTGCTTTGATCTGATTTTCTCAGAAAAGAAAGGTTTTCCAGAAGAACAAAGAGTACACTGGAAGCAGGAACAGCATGGGGATAGAGGTCTCTGAACTTTCAAAGGTATTCAGAAATGGTCATCTTTCTGCTGCAGTGCAGGAATCTGATGCATAACAAGTGAATACAACATCTGCTTTTCCCCTATAGATATTCCAACTATATTAACCTCATCTGAAGCTTCTCCAGCATTTCAGGTTTTTATACATTACATTACCTGTCTGCTATCTTTGATGCAGTGAACCATATTATTATAGTAACATATTTTCAGAACTGTAGTGCAAACAGTTTAACCATTTCATGAACTTGTCATTCTTCTAGTTCTTTACCTAACGTGTCTTATTAATCAGACTTTTTGCACATTCACCGAAAATGACTTACTTATACAATGAAGTGTAATTTTAAACCCGCCGTTTTCAAATATTTACCCGCCATTTATAATTAATGAACAGTAATTTGAATCAATATATTGTTGAATGCAAATGCAACCTTCACTGCATGTAAACAGAAAGACCCGTTCTGTAACCCTAACATTGCAGCTGGATCTTTTCATGATTTACACTCGAAATGATAATGCCACCTATATTTGTGCACAGCTGCGCCATCTGCATTTCAACAATATTTGTCTCACCAAAAACGGAAAGGGAACTATTGTACATTGGCACAATTATTGTATTCATTAGTACTGGCATTGATCCATGATCAGGCCACTGAAATGATCTGGCTGACCCCCAAACCTCTTGAGAGCACAGTTAATAATGCTGCATCTGTCCAAAAAGCAATCTTAAGGACCAATTTGTTAATCCCATTGTTATTCATCTTCCCCCTCAACCTCTTTCATTGTTTATTGAGCTTAGGTCAAAGTTATGCTAGAAATGTTTTATGATTAAGACAGTTTGATCATTTATCGTACTTAAATTCAAACATGCATTTATCCTGTGAACCTGTTTAAAGTTCTACTGTATGCCACAAAAAGGTATTTTAAAAATAGAACGCACTTAAAGCATGAGGGTGCATTTGCACAAAACAGAAGAGTAAAATTGGGTTGTTCAGCAGCTGGTTACACTACGTATGTTCTTGTTTAGCCCTCCAGCTTTTAGAGCAGCAAGAGACATACTTGAAACATAAAAATTGAGGCTGACACTGAATGATTACATGTATGACAGAATACAATTTATTGAATGATCAGCTTTTAAACAGACAGATGCTTACAATGCTGGAATAAAGGAGAGAACCTTGTTGTAATATAGACATAGAAACAGTAAAATTCCCACTCTTTGCCAAAACAAATTATGTGCAAAATTCAATACAATACAGTCGTTGCTGTAAAAAGGTAAGCCTCACTTAAAAATGTTGCAATGCATTTGTAGCCTAATATATTACTAAGTGGTTATTTTTTTTATTTTGAGTTTTATAGAGTATCCACTCGATTTTCTTCATCTGTAATGAAATTCAAAGTGGTTAAAAAGTGCAATGGATCACTGCAGGTAACTTTGGCACCACTTTAATTGTATTTATGAAATTAAGGCAGCAATTAAACTTCAGTTTTAGTGGGTTTTTGTCACAGTGAAAAGATTCATCTGTGTCAGTGTCATTGGCATCTACAAGTGTGATGAGCACAAAGGAAACTGAATGTCAAATTCTTTCCAAAATATCACCTAATGTGTCAGTAACAAACTTTTCTTCAAAGCGGATTCGTCCATTAAATCATTGAAAAATATTTCATGTGTTCATTTATAATACATGCAAGTACAAAACACATCGGGGACGTTTTACAAATAGGCCCTCAAATCTGAATCTGACTTTGCAAACAAAACGAAGCTATAAAGGTAAAGTGCAATGATAGCTAGTTAGTCTGCGTTTGTTAATTCTACATGTAGTAGGCGATTAAAGTCTCGGAGTAAACACAACTAGAAACTCGTGAATCAGACTAACTCCACCTCTCCAACACGGATGAAACTTTACTCTTGTACTGGAATGCCTATATACAAGCACAATTAAATGCGACACGTTTTGGCTCATTCTCGACAGAAAACGTACTCTGTGTAGCTTGTCCAGATTTTGTCCTCGTTCGGGTCATTGCTGGAGTAAGCGCACGTGCCAGTGGAGCTGCACGCGACCATATGGAAGCCAAACTCTGACAGTTTGTCAAACGCCTGCTCGAGAAAATTGTACTTCAGATAATAGCGCGATGTGTACCTCTCCGGAGGGCGGTCCGGGTCTCTGCTCTCGTTCAAAGTGTCCCCGAAAACCTCCTTAGCCAGAGAGGTCTTCCCGCACACCGTGATTCTAGCGACTCGCCTGAACTTGGCGTCTGTCTGTATGTCTCTTCCGATTGTGTATGAGCCCCGGTAACCGACTGTGATGTAGCCCGACTTTTTGGACTCGAGAGATGGAGAGAGAGCGGTGCTGGCGACGGACATTGTGCGCGAGGCGTCGGGTCCCACCAGCGGAGGCACGCTCGGTTCCTCCGAGTCACTCTGGCAGATCTCATCGGTGATGGAGTTGTCTTTACTCATTTTGGGACTCAAGAGCTTAGACAGGTCCCGCAGCTGGAAAAACTCAGCCTCCCGCTGTAATCGGCTCTTCTCTGGAAAATAGTCAGGCAAAACCAGATTTAGATCCCGTAGGTAGTCTAAAATGTAGCGGAACAGAAAACCGTCCCTGTCCAGAAAGAAGCGACCTTTGCTGTCCCGTGCCAGCTCTGTCGGTGTTTTCTTACTAAACATGTTCCACAGGATAGAATCCGGTACGGCTATTAAAGTCGCGTGCCTTGTCACATACACTTGTCCTCCCACATTTAGTTCAATAATGTCAGGAAAGGGAGACGCGGAATCCGCGCCGTTTGATATTCCACGCTCGGGATCTGCCAAAGCCATCACGTCTGTTCAGCTGATGTGCCAGTTATACACGACTGTGAGCAACGGGCTTCCTACAGACTCAAGATAAGGGCAGATGTTTGTTTAAATAGGTTGTGGGAGGGGAGTGAAGACGGCTGATGTTAACGACCAACTGGAGTCGTGCCTCCTGCTGTCAGTGCCTTTTAAATGCTGGACTCGGACTCTTCATCTGAATCTGATGTTTCTTGAAAACTCGTAATATTTAGGGATATACTTTACACTTGAATGAAAATAAGTGGGAAAATGCAAACATATGTGGTTAAACGATATTTCTCCCCACACGGCGAGGTTAAAAAAGAAACCTTTTTAAATTACAATATTTATATTTTCTGCCATACGCCCCAAATGACAAATGAGAATAGCGACATCTAGTGGTATATAATTGGATTAAAAATTGGCTAGTCTTCTGCACAAGCACAGCTAAACTATTATGCGATGTTAAAGGTTCATATTTTGGTTTTGGGAGTCCCAAACAACAGCTTGACATGCATGCAAATTAAAAAAAAAACACTTTGTCTTAAATGCATTTATTTCTTGTTTATTGCATAGGCTATATCTTATTTATTCTACAAGGATTCATTTCTACCATTCAGTTTTTGGGAAGTTTTGAATGATTCAGAGTCTACTATTTCTTTTTAGAGACAATACCTTTATACACAATGCACTTATTTACATAACATTAAACATTTAATATGTTGCAGGGTGTTTTCGTTCACTTAGCTGTTACACACTGCATGAAATGTTATTTTCAAAAATCCATAACAGGAGCACTTTGACAACAATACGCTTACAGTACTTCGGTCCCTCACAGCTTCTATTCCATTCTAAAATTAAATATGGCAGTACCCTAAGGTCTGTAGTTATGGAGTCAGCCATAATGTTTCCATTGGTTTATCAAAACTATTAAATCTAACCCTGTAATAAATCTAATTCAGCGTGCACTGAAAAAACATTGTTTCAGTAGACCTATGTTATAATCTACCTGTACATTAGGCTATCAACAAAGCCTTTAAAATTCTGGTTATACAATTCATTTAAACTTGAAAAAAAAATCTTGTACAATCCATGAATGCAACATCCCTACACTGTAGGTTTGATACAAGCTGAGGGTGGAGACAGAGACATACTGAACAGAACAGGGCTAGGAGAAGTTGTCAGACAAAACTGGCTTGGGCTGGAGCTAAAGGCATCTGTACACCAGAAGGGGCTAAGGGTGGAATTGAAGGTTGCGCCATGTTCTGTCCACTAGAAGAGGCAAAGACAGGAACTGAAGACTCCACCACTAGTCTATACAACTGCCATGTTTATAAGGAAATTTCTGTTGTGTTTTCTTTCCTCATGTGGCCCTTAATGTCCTTATTTGGTCCTTCCTGTTCTTGTTCCTGTCCTCATAATGTCATAATTAGTTCATTCGTTTCCACCTGTATCTGTTCACCTGTTTCAGTTTTCCCAATTATGTTCCACGTGTTTAAAAGCCCTGTCTGTTTGGTTCTTGTTTGTCAGTGCTTGAAGTCTGTATGTAGTTTTTGACCCCTGATGTTGAGTAAAACCGATGTCCTTTTTATTCTATGGATTTGTTGTCTGTCTCCAACACATAATGTTACAATAACGTTGTGTAGTGTTATATTTAGGGTGACCATACAGTACGTGCCATTTTTCCTGGATGCGTCCTGGCCAGGATTTTTATATTGCTTTGATTTGCACCTCACAAGTGTTTCGAAAACATAAGGAACCAATGTAATATTGATCGGTCTGCACACGCAAACCAAGCCAAGCTATATCCTTATAGAAATCCTGGCCAGGACGTGTCCGGGATAAATGGCACATATGCACATTTATCACATTTACTTGTCACCCAATTCAGGTTATGTTAGATAAACTGCATGAGAAAAAATATTCATGGGAAATTAGCATTTATTGAAGCAGAATAATTTTTATTCATGAGGAAAACCGACTAAACTTTAAACCATTCAATAAAACAACTGTAAGATACTCAAAGAAAAATTTTTTTTTAAAGAATTTAAAAGTGTGTGAAAATACATTAAACAATCATATAGTTATCTTTCTTTCACTTTACAAGGGTCACGCTCATGTGATATTATAAGGAACCAGTAACTGACAGAAGACAGTCTCTGACAATTGCTAAATAAATTCCAGATTTCGCAAATGCTGGAGAAACACACTTTTAGTGTGAATACAAGTTCAAGAAATATGATGTCATATCATAATATGTGATTTGACAATGGATCTGTTAATGTAATTTAATTTCAATGAAAGCACTCTGATTCCATAAAATTATTTTAATTTTCTGGAAAATAGAATTAAAATTTAAATATAATACTATTTTGGTAGCACTTTATTTTACAGTATGTGTACTTCCCCTGGTACATTCACGGTAATTAGTTTGTACAAACAGACAAGTGAGGGTAAGAATGGTCACTTACAGATACCCGTACATGGTAACTACTTTATCGTACTTACTAATACATGGTAAATATGCAGTACTTAAGGACAAGTGGGTGCAAACAAGCACGTCCTCATACAGTAGGTACAGGAAGTGTTGGTAATTCCTGTGTAATGTTTATGTAAAATAGTGCACTTTATTTAATACATAACTAACAGGTACATACATCAGTTCCACAATAGTACATACACTTGCATATAGGACGTATAGGGAAATAGGACTGTAAAATAAAGTGCACCATTTTACACAAATATTACACAGTAGTTTGTAAGCACAGTTGTGGGGAGTAATTTAACATTAATATTATCACATTGTTTGTTACCACATAATAGCACATTTTTCTGTGGGTACTAAACATTTACCACGGCACGTACATATCATTAGTATGTACAGTAATGTGTCTTATTAGTTACGGATACTGAAAGGATGTGCTTGTCTGTACCCACTTGTCCTTACGTGCTGCATATTTACCATGTATATACATTAGTAAGAACATGAAAGTATAATATATTACTATAGCACTGTAAAGTGATCATTCTTACCCTCACGTATGTACAAACTAATTATCATGAACCTTGCGTTACCACTCATTTGCCTGTAGATACAAGATATTTACCATATGGGAAGTACATGTACTGTAAAAAAGTGCTACAATAATTTTTTTTAAGATCCAAATGTGAATGTGTAAACAATTTCTGGAATAATAATTACAATACAAATTGTTATTATTTATTTGTTGGTCTTACGTTTTATGCTTAATTTTTATTACTAATTTTATTTTGTCGAAACAAACTGCAAAATCTAATTATACCATCTGATTAAAAATTAGCCATGTTCTTGTGCAAAATGGGAACTGTGATTTAATGGCACGTGGTTGTTTTAAATTGTGAAACAATGCAGTTCACAGTGCATTAACTAACCTTGGAAAGTCACTGGTTGGTGAGCCAGTTCTGCTCATAGGAAGATAGTATTTAAGGCGAACGTTAATACATTGAACTCACAGTAGGATTCAGACCTCACACAATGATCAGAAAGGTACTACTATTCATTTATTTATTGTAGTATTTCTTTGTAGATAAAACTTTGTCTTTTTGTACACATAAAATTCTTCTTTCTCTACATTTAAAATTCAAATTATTCTGTGCTATTGATATACTATCCAAAATATTACAATTAAATGGTAATTATTATTTTCTCAGGGAGTTACTGAGAGTTTTGGGGCAGCAGTGTCCTGTCTGAGCACATCTCATCTGACAGATGAAGTGATAAGGAGGAGTAAGCGAATGATACTGGACACGCTGGGAGTGGGATTGCTTGGAACCAGCACCCCGGTCTTCAACACAGTACTTCAGTGCAGCCAAGTAAGGATAGTGTTTACATACAGGAATATTATTCATTTGTCCTTTTTTTTTGTCTTTCATGTTTTATGCACTGTATATATTTTTTTGTTTATTGTTTAAGAGACAGCAAGCACTGGAAAACAGCAAGGTCTGGGGCAGACCAGGATCATCTCTTCCACCTCACTATGCTGCCTTTGTGAATGGAGTTGCGGTAGGTCATTTAAAAAAATAATGTTCAGCTACTCCAGCAAATAATATAGCGGTAATAAAAACAACCATGCATGCATTCTCTTAGACTGATAATTGGATGTGTTTCTGTGATATATTAGGTGCACTCTATGGACTTCGATGACACCTGGCATCCAGCCACTCACCCCTCCGGAGCTGTGTTGCCCGCTGTCCTGGCACTGGCTGAAACTTTGCCTGTTAAACCCTCTGGCCTGGAGCTGCTGCTGGCTTTCAATATAGGCATAGAGGTTCAGGGGAGACTCCTGAGGTTTTCTAAAGAGGCACACAACATTCCAAAAAGGTAACAGTATTTTCAGTTTAATAAATAAAGATTTTATATATTGAATATCAAATTTGAATTCATGTGTCGCTCTCAGATTCCACCCGCCCGCAGTTGTTGGGATTATGGGCAGCGCCGCTGCTACGGCTAAACTTTTGGGTCTCCCGGCGACCCAGAGCATAGCAGCATTAGCGATAGCCTGCTCGTCTGCTGGAGCACCCATGGCTAACGCTGCAACTCAAACCAAACCTCTCCACATGGGCAATGCTGCCCGGGGGGGTCTGGAGGCCTCCCAACTTGCTCTCCTCAGCCTGGAGGGTAACACGCAGATTCTGGACCTGGAATCAGGCTTCGGGGCCTTCTATCCTGATTATGTCCCTGTCCCACTGGCTGAGGTCACCCCTACGTCTCATTACAGCTGGGTGTTAGAAGAGCAGAACATTGCACAGAAGCGCTTTCCCGCTCACCTCGGGATGCACTGGGTGGCAGATGCAGCAATAGAAGCGAGGGCGAAGTTTTTGGACAAATACCCAAATGCAGATCTCAATCAAATTAAGAAGATCACTCTCAGAGTGCCCTCATCCAGATATGTAGACTGCCCTCTTCCTGTCAGCGAGCACCAGGCCAGACACTCATTCCAGTTCAACTGCTGCACCGCGCTGCTAGATGGAGAAGTCACTGTTGACTCCTTCAGCAAAAGCCAGATGAACAGAAGTGCCCTAAAGGAGCTGCTTCTGAAAGTACAGCTGGAAAATCCACAAGACAATCACTCAAGCTTTGAAAAAATGTATTGTGAAATTGCAGTGGAGACAACTCAGGGAGAAATGTTCAATGCACGCTGCAACACTTTTTACGGTCACTGGAGGAAACCTCTTAGTCATGAGGATCTGGTGAGGAAGTTCAGGGCTAATGCTTCAGCTGTGCTGACTGCTGATGTTGTGGAGGGTATTATTTACACTGTAAACAATCTGGACACAAATCAAGACTGTTCAATGCTTTGGTCGTACATGCACTTTAATAAGCACATGATGCACAGAGATGAGCGTCGCTACTCGGCTTTGGCCTGAATCATTGTGTAATGTGGCATTTAGGCTAATGGAAAGTATCATGTTGTCGCACTGAAACCACTATTGTGTTGTGACTTTAATCTCAATTCTGCATTTTCATAATATAACACCATTGTCAAATATTCATTTTAAGTGTATTCTGGCTACCATACAGTGTTTTTGCAATGTCAGATTTTTTGTTTCAAATACACAGAATTAAGCAATAGTGTTCTTTCATCAGATGTAGTTTTTCCCAGAAAGTTACAAGCAAGTTATTTTCACCTGCCGAACTGAAAGTGAAGGGAGACAATAGAGCTTTGACCACTTTTACGCTTTTCACATCATTTTTTTTGCTTTCATGTTGAAATGAAATTTGTTGTACAGTTGTTGTTTATCTAATAAAATCATTTATATTACCAATATTATGCCCAGCGAGGCTGCATTTATTTGATCAAAAATAAAGTAAAAACAGTAAAATTGTGAAAAATTACATTTCAATTTTGAATAACTGTTGCCTGTTTTAATGTACTTATGTATTTTATTTGAATAAAAGCTTTAAAAAAAAAAAAGAAAAAAAAGAATGGAACAAAGATCTGTAACCAAGTCTAAAAGACAAATATACAACTTGTTTATTCAGACGCTGGATTTGTTATATAAACACATTAGAAATAGCCAATTCAGTAATGCAGTTATTCAGGCAAGTTTCAGCACCTCCTGTACCATCTCTCCAATTCCATCAAATATTTCATGTAGTGGTGCTTTGCACATGAAAGCACAGGTGGAGACAATCCTATTTTTCTCATCGACATGAGCCTCATTCACGTGCTTGCAGATGTGCTTGCAGCCAAGCTGAGAAATAGCTTCTGCTGTGTCTGGAACATCTGGATACCTGAAAGCCAAAGATTCAGACAGTATGCCTATTAATGTCAACATTTTTGTGAACAGTACAGAAACAAAGATATAACGATGTATAAAACACATGACTTTGTATAAACAGAGCTCTGCCTTTTCTCTAGTCTACAGTAATAATTTCAATATAATAATAGTTTAAGTAATAATTGATCATTTTTATGCATTTAGAAAACAGCTATTTCAGTAAACACAGAGAACATTAAAGGATTATTTGAATTTGAATTTAAAATTAAATTATAACTTGAAATAAAAGTAAACATTAACTAACTTCACATTTTATTTTTATTTCATGTATTTTCTATATAGATTATATAGACATTTTAAAAATCTAATTAAATTTTTTAATTTAAATTAAATTACTGCAACTTTACTATTAAAATGAAACTATAAAACAAAACTAAAAAGAACACACACACACATTTATATATGTATAAATATTTATTAGGGGTGGGCATAGATAAATTTTTTTAATCTAGATTAATTTTTAAATTAATCTAGATTAATCTATATTAAAATGACTCATTTGAGATCTGTCAAAGGCATTCAGAATTTGTGTGCTACCTATTATATTTGAGATATCTGTGTGTCAGTACTG
>JAUMHQ010000063.1:11306974-11320855 GCA_032361165.1 Enteromius paludinosus
GCTTAGAGATTTTTGCAGCCATGTAACCGCCCTAAAAAATTCAACAAACCTGTGATGTTAATTTCATTTATAATCCCGATTTTAAAAAATCCAATTTACACCACCTCATGAGAACAAGTAATATGGCAAAGCAGAGAGCACACACAGACCATGCAGACACTTACACAGTAAAAACAATTCTAACCCCTGTAAAAAAAGAACAGACTGCAATATAGACACACACAAAGAAAAACGTGCAGCGTCTGGCTGACAAGCGTTTGATTACGCCTCAGACATTCAATGAGACTGGAGGTGCAAGTCTGCCCTGCTGGCACGGCGACTCTGTCTCCATGGCAACGGATGGAACGCTGGGATTCAGGAGTTGAGCCTGAACCAATAAACTCACAAGACCCACACACACACACACAAAAAATTGTCCACAACACTCACTCGCGTCACCTGCACTGACAGGAAATTCCCCTGATCCGAATTAGTATAACCTGGTATAGGAAAACACTCAAGGCCTGAAGGCAAGCACTGTGCTGTGTTTTTAATAAATAAAAAAATTCTGCACAAATTAATTGTCATACTGCACATGCACTGGCTTCACTTTCGCATCTGGATTATGCCAGCAAATTACTAAATTATTAACTCAAAATCATCAACAAACTGCACAAGCTCCACCCTTTTGGTTCTCAGATTTGGTAGCAACACATTGGTTGCTAGTGTGGTTCTTATAACGTCTGAGGAACATGAAGACATGGAAGCCTATCGAATCTCTCACCGTGCTCGGACTATGGCGGCAGAGCAGAGGTGCTGGTCACTAGTGAGGAAAATTGAGATCACTCAGTGGTGTAACACAAATGAAAACCTGTCTAGACACACACCAGCTCTTTTACACAAAGGGGGATGTTCGACTGGCAGTCAATGGTTGCGAGGGAATTTAAGGACAAGTTAAGATTACAGCACAAATAATACACGTACAATGTTTAGAGGGACAGCCTGATAGGACAACAACAGCACAAAAGAAGACAACTCAACTGTGAAAAATACAGCTGCTGAGGCTTTCTGTTTTCAATAATAAACACATTTCATAATAAAGAACAATAGATTCTTACCCGTCCTCCCCACCCATCATCTTCACTGGCTTTTTTTCTCCATCCATCTCGACTCATACTGAGGGACCTGAAAGTGAAAATGAGAGAACAACTAAATGCAGGAACGACAAAAAATTAACATCTAAACAAAATATGCACATCTGTTCTCTTCATCACTTACATGAATTTACAGACTCAGAGAAAGGGAGCGAGCTACTGTACATACAAGCGCTGCTGCTTTAATTAGTAGGCAGATGACTCCTTTAATAAAAAAATGCAAATGAAATATCTAAGCAGAGTATAAATATAATCAATTTCATTTGTATAGTGATTTTCACAATACACATTGTTTCAAAGCAGCTTTACAGAAAACTGCTGTTAAATGTTTTTACTATCTTAATATCTTCATGCTTTGCGATTGCATGCAGTAGATCGGAGCCGGGTGATAACATAGTTTACATTTTTCGACAATATAAACAATTTAGCAATTGAATTTCGCAAAGTCGGAGGGAAGTGCAATCCTCTAAATTATACCTCTTATCTAACAACAAAGTAAAAGAAATTGTATGCATTCAGCAGACACGTTCATCCAAATCAACTAACATTGCATTCAAGCAAATTATCAGTCTTTTTAGAACGCATACACTTCACCTTTGAAAAACATTTTCTGCACACCTCGGCATTTCTACACCTTACCAGCAGAGCACAGGTCATCTGTAAAATCTGTTTCAGTCGTGTACTTTTATTTTTGAAAAATTAATATACAAGACCTCAGTTTCAGGGTCTCCTGAATCGTTTTGCCTCTATGGTACAGATCAGATCAAAACAACACATCCCAAAAGTAAAAGGGAAGTCTGTCATAGCAAGGCAGAACAAACATTAAGGATGAATCCCGATTCTCCCCTCCATCACACAATCTCATTCTCCACATGAAGCTGTATTGAGCACATCTTCATGCATGTGGTGCAAAACAACACGTCTAATCTGCCTCGTCCAAATACGCTTCAATCAAAGAAACAGCAAAGTGTCCGTCTCAGTTTCTTCTTGCTCGATTTCTTTTTTTCAACGCCAACACTAGGTTCTAAATGAGCAGCTGGGCTAACTTTATTATCAGCCTGCTTACTTCAGATATCAGGAGTAGTACAGTCTCAGTGTTTTAATTAAATGTGGTAGTGAGCGGGAGTTCAGAAACTTGCACATTCAAATTAAACAATTCATCAATTAAGAGTAGCACAGCAGTGTTATTTATTGACACATGCTAGAGTCTTTCTCCTTATGTTACATATTTATTAGTCATGTTACATAAGACATATTCGAACCCGCTACTGGGTGATACTGAATCAAGCTGTAGCAATCAAACAAAAACAAATTACACTACAAATATACAACAGATACCTGCTTCAAAGGCCATGCAACCCACTTTTCCAGTTGACTGTTTTTGCTGTCAATAAAAACAACAGTCCAAATGATTACTTTTACAGCTGAAAAAGCACAAAACCAACTTATGTGGTCTCACGGCCTGTCCAACCTTCAGTTGGTCTAGCTGGTCTCACTGCTCGACTAACTGAAAAGTGTCCAAAACTCCTCTAAAAACAGCAACCAAACTGATTTATGTCGTTTTTCTTAAACCAGGGATGACCGAGGGAGGCTTTGAAACAGTTGACAAATGGAAAGATCCACGTTTACTATACTGTCAACAAGCAACAATATTGTATACATATCAGATATAAAAATAAAAGACAGTTACAAAATCAGACGTGACAGCTTCCTAATACGAATTGCACCGAGTATTGGGTTTATTCTGCTTTACTTTAACACATCGGCCGTCACATGGGACATGCCTGGCCATGTGAATGACCACTGGACTGTCTCGGCTAGATGAAAACACTGTGCTGCAAAACCGGGAAACCTAAATTCGACGCAGACAATAAGTTAGTGGGGCAGTTGATAGATCAGACACAGAGACCACCAACAAGGCAAGTGACATTTCGTGCATAATAAACTGCATTCCCGTCAACCTTTTGAACAATGTTGCAGAAGTGCAACACAGCAGCACGCGTCTGATCGATTAGTTGAACACAGAACGGCACAACTGTAGCGACACTCTGCGTGTGATGCGCGGTTTCTTTTTAAAACGGAACCGCCGAAGACTGAAATTGTTGCTCACCAATTATCCCCCTTCTTTACAGATGTATTTTGTTCAAACCAAAGCGCCTTTGTTTCCGCTCTTGGGTTGCGTCCACCCCTTTTGCGTCAGATTTGAAAGATTACTAACAGAGACTTGGTGCATGCTGGGTTCTGTCCATTTCAACATACTCCTGCGACTGCACGATTCTCCCCTTTTACCATTCACTCGTATCTCTCCATTGCTAGCCGCTTGCTCACTGTCGCCTCTGCCAGATTTTCTGCTTGTTTTCCGCGTAAGTCCCTCCTCCTTCTCCTCCTCCTCCCAGCCGGGGTCACACAGTGACAGCGCTAGCCCTGTCTGTATCTCACAGCACCCTCAAGCGGTCTGTTAGTGACCCTACAGTTGACGCAGCGCGCAGAGTTTAACGTTAGCTTTTGAATTTTAATCACGTTGCACTGACGTCACTCGCAAATGTACCAATGGTGAAGCTTGGCTCGTGTATATTTATTAGGTCGTGACGTTTCGCCGGGTAACTTTCCAATGGCGAGGCCTGCCTCATGAATATTAAGAACGAGCCTTCGTCTTAGTAGGATTCGTGGTTCACTAATTCGCCACGGATAGCGTTGAATTTAACATACGTTTGTGACCGAGCTCAATGGCAGTGTTTCATGGAGAATATATGAGGTAGTCGTTTCTACATCCAGAGGTCACACATAATGTTCTGAGAAAACGTTTATATTGATACTAGTCTGAATAGTCTGAAAACGGGCTGTACTCTGGCACATGCTGTTCGGTGTCCCAATGTAACCTGTGGAGCTCAGACTCAGACTGCCTCATCTATTTATAGCTCTAGGAATGTATTCTAGTCTTTATGGCAGAATAAATTACAATAGAGGTTACATTACCATGTTTTGTGGCTAATTATTAATCTTATTTTTTTACTGCGTACCTGCTCAGCCCAAAAAACAGCTGGTTAGATGGTCTCAAGCATAACAGGTATTATAAATCGCAGAATATGTAGAGAACGGTAAAATATCGCAGATTGATGCTGTTTATTGTTCATGAGTCGTTTATTAATATCAGAAGTGTACGGTTTGTGTGTTTTATTGATTAGCAGCTTTGGTGCTGCAACAATTTGCTAACAGTTAAGGTAACCTTGGATACAGTGAAATTACCGCCCTTTTGTGAACTGACTGATGTTTATTAAACTGTTTGTGTAAACAATTATATGGAAGCCCATTTCTGCCTCACAATACAAAAATGCTTTGGTAAATCATAACTATAGAATAAATTAGATAATTAATTGTGAGCTTATTATATTAATATTAATAGGTAGATATTAATAACCATAATTTCTTATTATGGTGATTATTATGATTATTAATAACATGATGAAGCTAAAATCATAATTATAACAAAGTTTAATTTTGTCAAAATATTTTATCATTTGACATTTTATATTATAATTAATTTGATCTCATTGTCAACGTTTTGTCATAATTTTATTTTTATTTTTTTTCATAATGATTACTTTTTATTTATCAATTTTGTCATATTGATTTTTTTTTGTCCTAATTGTGGTTTATCTCATAATTTTAGACATTTTTTTCTCTTCTTTCTTCTTTTTTTTTCTTTTTACAATTTTATGTCAAAATTCTATACATACATATATATATATAAATAATTATAAATTACACCTAGTCATCAAATTTCAACTGAAGCTAGAGCTACTAAAGTTAGTGTCTTTATGATATTTTCTAACCGTGATGTCTTTCTCCGTTTTGTATGTTTATTTATTTATTTATTTCTCTATTAAGGAACTGATGAGACACCCAGCAGTTGCAGCATTTTGAGAGTATTCCAGAATCAGGAGCCACTGTGCTATACTATGGGTAAGTCATTAATCATAGTTATTCACGTCACTTCATCATCTCTTTAAACATAGTTTTTCATCATTGTATGTTTTTCACATTTTTCCATTAGATGCTAAACAACAGCTGAAATAATATGAATGTTTTTGGAACTGTACAGCTGAGAAGAATATTTCAGAAGGTAAGTACTCAGTTTTTGTTTAGTTTTCTGTTGCTAAACAACTCTCTCACTGTAATGTTCTGGCACGACATTCCTATGTCGCTGCCGTTCACTACTTAACCTCTCGAAAACAGTGCTAGCCCTGTTGTGAATCGTAGCTTTCATAACCTTGGGTTAAAGGTGCTACCATCTCACAGTTGCTTTACTAAGGGCTAAAAATCTCTTTAACACAGGGTTTAAGTAGATGATAAACCGGAATTAATGGTAGTGTGAAAAGCCTTATAGTTCAATTATTTTATCATCCAGTAGCTTGTTTAATGAAGACACTTCATTATGTTTTCAAGTATATTATTTAAACTCACCTAAATGAATGTAGGTCTTGTTTTTATTATGACCTCAAGATACAAAGTCATCATTGAAATCTTTTTGTCATATTTGGCAGCAGTTTTTAATGAAAACTGTTTCAATGCTCTTAACTGAAGCAATTCTGTTTGAACTTAACTGAAAACACCAGTTCCAGCTGAAGTACAGCATTAAAATTCAGGTTATTCAGACAGATTTCCAATAGATGGCAGTATTGTTCTATTACTGACTTCTTTTGCTGGCTATTCTGTCCAGTCCTTAATAGAAAGAAAGTGATGTGATTGAGATCAGAAGTCCTTCACGTTTTATTTATATTTTTACTTAACAAAACATATTCAGTACATGCATTAAAAAAAAAAAAAATGTTTTTTTTAATACATTACATAAAAAAATACAAATCCCAACATCCCAAGATAATCGTAGTCTATTTGTAATTTGTTTTTATGAAGCTAATACCAGATTTGAATGAGAGTTTCCAGCCTTCCATCAGTACTGATGCTCACCATCAAAAAGTGTTTTGATATTCTGATCATTTTGATACAGCTATGGATATAAATGTCTTTACCCATAGTTTATTGCATGCGTAAAACAAAGAGCTGCTTTATCACTAATTAAGGCATTTGCAAGTTCTGTTACTATTGAGTAAGAAACCACTGCAGACGTTCTGTACAACCTCAGGCCTTTTTGCAAACCTGTTTGACCAAGGAGATCAAGAGTGTAATTCATTAACATTCTGGCATAGCTAGTTCTGATTCTTAACAGCTGATAGAAAACACATATCACAACTGCTGTAATATTATCAGGGAAAATGATTGTCAGGTGTGTAATAGTTTACTGAGTGTCTAACAACACTGTTAAAGTGAAGGTGTAGTTTTCACTGACAGTAGGTATATGAATGAGAGGGGGAAAAATATTTTTTTTTTTAGAATAGATTCGCCCTTAAGAAAAGGGAAAGCCAAGAAATGGATTTCATGTGCAGGATTGACTGGCAATGCTAAGCAGGATTTACCCCCAAGCTCAGGATCAAAAAACAGTAAGGAGGAAATACGGAGATGGAAAGAGAATAAAAAATAGGGACGGCTGCCAAGAGTTTAAACTCTTTCTGCGTTGCTCTAAAACTAGGGTCATTGAAAGTGAGGTAACCAAAGGGATGCTGTCCCAAACACTCAAACGGGATGTTGCTCGTCACACACACAAACATGCACAGACACATGCTTTGTTGGAGCTCGCAAGCAAATGGGAGAGAAAAAGCACATTACTGTAGAGAATAAGATTTAAATGCAGACTGGGACTAATAGGAAAATAATTTAACTTGTAAAGCATGTGAATGCAGATAAGATAATCAATCTGAGCTGAGATGAATTTAGAGATGCTGCTTTGTTGTGAGTCTGGCTCTGCAGGACATACACTCACATATATTGTTATTTACCATTAGGATGAATTAAAGTAATTAATCGCCATGTGGACTGAAAGGCTCGACTATGGGGTGCTTCTTTTGTATGTCTATCAGATAATAATGATCTTGGTATTGAGTTTAGTTAATGGAGTGTGTGTGCTGAGTTATTCGGCTGTGAAAGGGCTCCATTAGCTCGAAGATTGCTCCGTTATTTATTTGCTAAAATTGTTTTGATGAATCACAGTTTCGTTCTTTTATTCTTTTGTCCTGTTTCCCTCGCTCATTATTGACTTCAGGTGTGTCTTTACGGATCAGTTCACGATTTTCTTACAGGGTTTAGAATGTCATTACTTCCTCTGTGAGACTTTCTGCTTTTAGACTTCAAGCCGTGTGTGCTGATAAAACTTTTCGAATTTTACAATCAATTGTTTTATGCTTTTTAAATGCGTCATTATGATTAGAATTCCTGTTTATTGGACTTTAAAAGAACAAACATCCAAAGGCTTATTAGCGCATGTGGTGCAGCTTGATTACATCATGGATCCAGGTGTCTTTGTTTCCTGCAAACTGTTTATTGACAATGCCTGTTGCCTATAATGAAATAATAATAAGTGCCCTGACAGTGGACAGTTGAGCTGCCCTAAACTTGCAGCTGTGGGTTTCTGATCATTCCCATTATGGCACAGATCGTGACCCTCTCTTATGAACAGAAGCCAGAGTTTTGGGTGAATGAAGAACTTTAGCATTATTAACCTTTGTGTTGATTGAGCAAATTGTGCAGAAATTCCATCAGGTGAGAGTGACTTATTGGAAAAAAACGTAATGATACTGAAAAGATAGCTTTCATAAATTCTTAAAAAGTATAACGTTTTATTTGTGCTGTCAAATGATTAATTACGATTAATCGCATTCAAAATAAATGGTTTACATTATGTTTACATAATATGTGTGTACCGTGTATATATATTACACAATCATGCATGTTTATATTTAAGAAAAATATGTTTATATATTGAATATATTTATAGATGATGCAATCTATATACACACGTAAATACATGTAAATATATTTTTAAATATAGGCTGTATATGTGTGGGCATTCATATATGTATAATAAATATACACAGTACACACACGTATATTATGGAAACAAAATGTTTATTTTGGATGCGATTAATTGCGATTAATCGATTGACAGCACTAATTATTATTTTATCATTAATTTATATATTTTTACTTTTATTGTTATTTTATTTATTGCAATTCTCATTATTATGAGGTATCTATTAAACTTGTATATCTGTTATCAATTAGTTATTTACAATTGTAAAATCATAAACCAGAATCATGCAAGAAATGCTTGTGAGCAAGCCTAAAGCAGAGCTCCTGAGCTGCTAAAAGTGTGAATGGAACAAAATGAGTAAAGACATGACAAAGGCAGACAAACAGATATGTAAAAGAAAAACTTAAAAGGAAGATATAGTAAAAGAGCAGTGAGAAGCACACTGAGGCAAATGCAGTGAGGGGGTGTTTGGGAGCCCTTGCCAGGGTTTGCCCTCTTGTCACTCTCTCAGCGTCTAATGGGAGTGATTGATTTTTCCGCCTGCTCTTATCAAGGGGAGCAGCCAGCATCAATAACAACGTGGAATTAGACACATAGCATCTCCCAGCTGAAAAGAGAGGAACCGGGGATCGGGAACAGCAGAACTGACTCGGAAGGGGAGATGGAGGTTGTCTGTTTATGTGCGTCTGTGCTCATCCTAAGTGTACGATTAGATAAAAGATTTCTTATTTGACTTTAAAGGTGCAGGCGAGCCTGATGTCATCCTTTACGCTGCCAAATTCCACCCTTCTTTATCTTAAACTCATCGTCATTTTAAAGCATAACAGCAGAGCCAGGAAAAGAGCCGAGGGAAAATCTTTAAGAGTACAGCCATGAACTTGAGTGCGTCGTATTCATATCTGTGTAATAATAATCTGTGATTGGTGTAGGCTCTTTTCTCAGCATAAGAGGCGGTGAGAAAAGAAATTACCATGTTTCAGAAACGTGGCCGAACGTGTGGAAAAGGAGTGCAGTAATTGAATACTTTCACCAGACAGATTTCCCATTTTCCAATTTCCTGCCGGGCACGTTAGTAATTTTGCCATCTCATCTGTTATTCTGTTATTCCAGTGAGCCTTGGATCCAGAGGCTTAATGCAATTCTTGGGAGGTAATTGGAAGGTACAGATGCAGGGGGTTCATTTGCATTCACCCTTTCTGCATATCTACAGCGCTGCGACCACAACTTCAACATACAGCATGATTCCTGTATGTATGCGCAATACAACATATCGCATCACTGAGTTCGCCATTCAATGAGAGGAAGCGCTCCACACAGGATCACGTCACAATTATTGTTTATTGTTGCTCTGCTCTCTTGCTCTCAAACACACAAGTATCAACAAAATGTGATTTTCCACCATCCAGTTGAATGGTGACCGTTGAAACAGTTGCTGTTTCCTTTTCCGTGGTGGTGTGAAATCAGGATTGGAATGATGGCATGTTCATTGGTAAACAAACATTGGTGTGAGATTTTTTGCCATTTTCCTTTGCACTTTATTTGTAAGTGTAATATATTGACCAAATATTATAGTTAGACTAGTTACCTCGCTGCACCTGATTTATCTTAGCAACTGACTGTTAATAAAAGCTGGAATATCACTAAAAGTTTCACCAGCACAGTTTCCTGTTCTGAGTATAGTAGTTATCAACAAATTGTTTACACCGTTGGGGTCCCCCCAAGAACATTTTTATAATAATTTTTATGAAGAACCATTTTCTATGTAGACCCTTTAGTTGAATGGAAAGGTTCCATGAACCACATATGCCAAGAAATAACCTTGGTGCATTTACAAACAGTGCGTATGCATATTTGACCTGTAATAAAATGCATCTGCATTGGGAAAATTTTTCCTATTAAAAAATAAACCAAAATGCCATATTAGGACCCTTTCTGTAAACCTTTGGAGAGACTTTGGTGAAAACTTTGCAAACAGTTTTCATTCCTCTGCAAATTATAATTTGGCAGGGCTGATAACCCTGAATCTTTCTCCTTAAGGTTTCCTACAAAGCAACGTACATTCCATCTTTTTCATACTCACTTCTGGCAATGAAAAACGAATGATGTTAATAATATAATTGATAAATAGACAGAAGAGTTGAAAAAACTCTGTCCTCAACCGCTCTGCTCACTGACCTTGCTTGTCTCCCTTCATTGTTTACTTTTTATTAGTGGACCCTTTGTTCTAATGCAAAGGCCATTTTATTCCAACCTGGGCCATTAGATAAAGGAGGGCACAGAATCCATCCTCACAAAACAAAAGGCAGACTCTCATTGCCTGCCCAAGGCCCAATCAAAGCACTTGAAAGAGTAAAGCATTTCTTTTTGCTTGTAAGTCTCAAAGCCACACACATACACTTGTCAGCCTCCCTGTCTCTCCAACTGTCTTCCATGCAGGCAAATGCATGGCCATTGATCGGACTAAACCTTGGACCGCATGTTCAGTATCCACTCATTGATCATAAGGTTCAGGTCTTTGGTCTGATAGGGCTCTTAAATGAATGGAATACACATATGCTTCTGTTCAGCCTCAGTATTAAACACCCAATTCTTCTACAGAATGAACAGAGGTCTGTATTATTCCAGCTTCTATAGAGCTGTTAAAAAACTGTGCTTAAAAGCTCAACAAATACAGCTATTAAAGAAAAAGCCTTGCCAACATGCATTCCCTAAAGGCTTACATAGAGGGATTCAAGGACCACTACTAAAACAAAAAATTGATACAGCATTGATACATTTATACAACATTTATAAAGTGCAAGATTGTACTACTTTACTAGTGTTAAAATGATTTGTACGGCTGGGGTTTTTTTTCATTACAAATTAGTTTGGCAAAATGATTTTTTAGTAAAAAGTTCAAATGACATATTAACATCAATTACAGTACTTATAATCACTCTTTTATCACACACCCTTTTGCTCTCTCTAGCGGCATGAACTTAAGACTTTTATATTTTACATTTACTAAAATTCTATTTAAAGAAATTGTAATGAAGGGGACTGGCGTGCGTGGATCCAATTGCAAAGCTTTATTGGAAAACATGTTCGTACAGGCAGGGTCAGACATCAGCAAGCAGGAATAGTGGAGGCAAAATACAAGAATAATGCTGAGGGAAAGCGTGGGTCGGTGGAGGAGCAAACACTATCCAAAGGGGCAAAACAGAACAGAAACCAGGCGGAGATCAAAACTGCTTTTAAAGGAGACAAGGGGACGGAGCTGATCAACTGCTATGGAAACCAACAAGTGGACAGAGGCAGAACAAGGGGAGAACTAAAACAGTGGAACAGAGACAAGTCATAAAGCAGTGGCAGAGATAGTGTGGAATAGAAGCCCTCCAGGGTGGAGCAACTGGCGGAGTCAAGGAACCCCAGGGCAGTGCAGAAAGCCAGGGTGGAGCGGGAGGGCACCAAGGTGGATCATGCGGGACTGGAGCAGAGAGGTTAACAACGGCCTCTGCGGTTGAGACCGTACAAGCTGCGAGTTCATAGGGGGGCCAAGGCAAAGCAGTCGGGACAGACGCCCTTCAGGCTGGAGCAGATGGCACTGGAAGTTCTAAACTGAGAGTTCTAAAACGGCCTCCATAACCATGACAGGGCAGAATAAGAATTTGACGATGGCCTCCGTGGCCATGACAGGGCTGGATGAGGACTCAGAAATGGCTTCCATAGCCATGACAGGGCAGACAAAGTAGGATGATGACTCAAAAACGGCTTCCATAGCCGTGACAGGATTAGACGAGGGTTCAGCGACCTCTATGGCCGTAACATGACGACAAAGACTCAGGGTGGCTTTCTTAGGCATAGCAGGATGAGCCATGGGTACTATGGTGGCCCTCATGGCCGTGGCAGGGCGAGAGTTCATTGGCCTCCATGGCCGGGACTAGGCATGATGAGAGTTCAATGGCGCAAACCAATAGTCATGGCAACCGCCATTACAGGGAGCACAGAGGATAAAGGGACAGTCTCAGACACGGCCCGTGCTGAAGCTCTGGGGATGCCTGCTGCATGCAACGACGTCAGTGGAGGGTCTGCTAAACTGGACACCAGCCTCAAACGCCAATGGAAAGCACTGGTATCACCAAGTGCAACATTCATGATGCTGGGGAAAACTGGAGTGGCATCCGTGGTGGCTGGAGACTGTGGCTTGAAATTCGTAATGACTGGAGGCTCTAGTGACAGCCTTTTTGTGCAATGGCTCAAGGTTGGCGGCTATCTTGCGCAGAGGCTCTGGGTTGGCCCCCATCTTGTGCAGTGGCTCTGGGTTGGTGGCCATCTTGTGCAAGATGTGGCATGGCTCTGGCAGAGCAGCGAAGACGCAACGATCGCACTTGACCTGACGGGTGAGGATTAGCATTAACTTGACTTGGCATATGCAGATCTGTGAAAACTTGACTTGAAAGTGAGTATTGTGAAGAACAGGCTTGGCTTGTAATGTCAGCGATGACTTCACTAGGCTCGTGAGGATCTTTGGTGGCTTGACGGGGCTCCACACAGGCATTTGTGGTGTGCCGAAGTGCCGTGATGTCTGCCATTTTGCTATCACGCTCAGGCGCATCCGCCATTACTGTCATGGATGCTAGTGCCACGTTCCCCCTTCTCTGCGACACCAACCGTGAAAGCAGAGCCAACACACATCATAGCAAAGTAAAAAAAATTGAGCTAAGGATGAAAGTGCCCCCTCTCGTCTAAACTGAGACTTAAATGTTTGATTTATGCCATCGCAAAAAATCTATATGCGAATAATGTCTGGTAAAGCTGAATAGTTAGCAATGGCTAAATATGATCGGATAAGATTCTCCAGCCATTGCATACCCTGCTTCTAGTGATGTCCATACCTGACCAGTGTCCACATGAAAAGCTGCTGCATCCTTTTGTGGCTGAGTATTCTGTAACGAAGGGGACTGGGGTGCGTTGATCCAATTGCAAAGCTTTATTGGAAAACATGGCCATACAAGCAGGGTCACACATCAGCAAACAGGAATAGTGGAGGCAAAACACAAGAATAATCCTGAGGGAAAACGTGGGTCGGTGGAGGAGCAAACACTATCCAAAGGGGCAAAACAGAGCAAAAGCCAGAAACCAGGCAGAGATCAAAATACAGGGAAAAACTCACAGAAAAGACAAGACAAGACTAAGACTAAGACTAAGGAACTAGAAAACACTTTGCAAGGAGAATAAACACTCAATACTCAGCGGTTAGGTCAGCAAACACAAACTGCTTTTAAAGTGGCGACAAGGGGGCGGAGCTGATCAATTGCCATGGAGACGAAACAAGTGGACAGAGGCAGAACAAGGGGAGCATTAAAATAGTGAGGAACACAATTCATAATAAGAGTCCTTAGAACACGACATGGAAACACAGACACAATGGGAGACACATTTCACAATAAAAGACCTAAATATGACAGGGAAACACAAACAGAGCTAACACACACATAACAGAGTCCGGGGTGGAGTGCCCTCTACTGGAGTTCATGGGCACTCCAGCTGGTGATCATGACATAAATGCTGTTCTCTTGACATTTCTGTTCATCAAAGAATCCAGAACAATGTATCATGGTTTCCACAAAAATAGCAATAGCAACACAGCAATATTTCACAATATAAATTTTTAATGTATTGACCAGATAAATGCAGCCTTGGCAAACACAGAATTGTCACGGTTTCGTGCGGACTCAGGCAGACTTCGACAGGACAGGTAATTTCCTTATGCAGTTTAATAAAGGAAACTCACAGAATACAGGCAGGTGACACGAACACAAAGCAACGTTAATAATCGGACAA
>JAUMHQ010000063.1:11338273-11374527 GCA_032361165.1 Enteromius paludinosus
CCGTTTTTCAGTCGTCTTTTGCAAACACTTGATTTCTATAAGAAGTAGGAAACGATGGTGTTTGAGACTCACAGTATTATATGTTCATGTACTGAACTGTTATTATTCAATCATGCCAAGTTCAATTCAGTTTTCCATTCTATGGCACCTTTAAGAGTTAAAAAAAGAAAATATGCAACAGTAGGTGACAGTCAACTCCTCTTTGATGGGCTCCAACTCACCTTAAACCCCTGGGTGGCCTGTACTACAGTAAAATAATCATGTTTATATCATAGTTTAAAAACATTGAGAAAAATAATAAAACATTGTTATAACTATAGTTATTCCACGCTGTGGTTCTAACCTCTTCAGCACTGTTGCACATAGTTAGGAATAAATGAATTTAAACCCACAAATATTTGAGTAAATTGATACAAAAAATGCCCAACGTATAAACCCTTGAATTTTTAACACATTGTGTAATTTTACTGTATTTGCTCATAATTTTAGGACAAATACGTTACTCACCCATTTTCTTTTTTTTTTTTGCATGTTGTTAAAAAACTCTCAAAGACCACAGAAAAAAGACGTGCAGGTGCATCGCAAAGTATTTTTTAACTGATCGCTTTGCTAGACAAGACTCGTTTTGCTTGGCTGGGATCGTGATCATATAGAGCCCTTTGAATATTTATTGAAACTGCCTTTTTAGAGTTCAATCGCTCTTTACCTTGGTGCCAGCCACTGTTAAAAACCAAGAAGAAACTTACAGCTCATGACCTTTTCAAGAGAATTGAATAATGGATCCCCATTGCAGAGCTCGAATCCTCGTATGTCTCCTCAAAAAAAAAAAAAATAAGAAAAGTTAAAGTCATGAACATCATGGAGGACAAAGGGGTGAGTAACTTATCAGGAAATATTTTATTTGTGTTTGTCATAAAACGTGAACAAATAAAGCAAAACTGTATGTAAAAAAATCTATTATTTTATAGAGTGCCCTTTTTAGGCATTCAGGGCCATTTTTTTAAATTAAAGTATTCCTAGTTCTGTAAAAATGCTAAATGTGCAACAGTGCCGAAGAGGTGTTAACCACAATTTTTAACACAACCGTAACTGTTTTGTGGTACTCATGGAATAAGTATTGTAACAATGTATTTTTTTTTTTTTTTGGTATAAACATGATTAATTTACTGTAGCACAGGCCACCCAGGGGTTTAAGGTGATTTGGAGCCCATCAAAGAGCAGTTGACTGTCACCTACTGACTTGCATACTCTATTTTGTTTTACTATAAAGTTCTGAAAGTTTTGTTGTCCTTTATATTATTTATTTATTTATTTATTTATTTTTCGCTTTAATGTTGGCAAATCTTTTTTGCCTTGAAACACTGTTGTGGAACTAACAGCCCTTACAGAACAGAAGTCATTTTTTATATTTGGTTCAATATCATCTTTCTACAACACTTTACATTACGCAAACATTTTTTAAAAGTATTTATTTCATTTTTATTTTTTTCCAATGCACTTTTCTCACAGGTGAAACAGCATTAGAAGCTTCCTTATATTCTGCCGGGACAACTTTGCAACTGACAGCACAATAATAGCACATATTTATAACATTATTTCCACATATTAATCTCCATAATCACTGAAACAAATTGTATAAAGACTTTTTTTTATCTTTAAAGGTTTTTTATCTATAACTACTAAATTATACTACAGTTTACCATTTGGATTAGTAATGTAAGAGATATGGTGTAATAATACCCAGTACATAGTGTAAAATATACTGCATCATATATTTTGCTATTACAAAATTCCAAATCATAATATTATCTAAAGCAGTATGTCATGCATATCACGTAATCTTATAATATTTACACCTTACTTATGAAATATACTAACAGTATAACAACTTTTAATTTTCCAATCATTACCTCCTTATCCCGCTAAACTTTGCACATTGTTTCGGTTTACCTACACGTACATACGGCTATATATTTTCAGTAAGTGTGTCATACATACCACTTCATTTCAGAATAGGTGTCCTTTAGTTATAAAATACTTACAGTATAACTTTGCAGGTTATGACCCCCTTATTCCCAAAACGTTGCATATTGTTCCCTTATATCTACGAGTAGGTACTGTGGAGGTACTCTATAGTTACAAAAAACGCTATAAATTCTGTGTAATTACGCGGTACATTGCGGGTTGTAATCTAAAGCGTTACCGAACTGTTCACTAAAAGGTTCTTCTATGAAAACATTTGAAACCTTTAAAAAGTTACTTCCCGCCTAAATGACAATTGTGTCATTAATCACTTACCCCCACAGAACAGAAACTATGTACGTTCTACGCTATGGTGCTGTATTGTCAAAGTCGTTACTTTTTATTTTATTTTCGTACAAAACGTATTATTGTCACTTCATAACGTTATGGTTAAATCACTTGATGACAGATTAATTATTCTTACGATTTCATGTATACTTTTCTGGACCATGACAATGTTCATTACTTGGCAGTCAATGGGACAGTCACAAGTCTCCCGGGTTTCATCCGAAGTATATTAAATTGTGTTAAGAAAAGTTTTAATGGATTTGGAACAACATAGGGTTAATAGGTACACTCTTAAAATGCACTGTTGCCCCAATGTCGTTCCAAACCTGTTAAAACGTTCAAAAGTGCCACATGCTAATGTAAGCATACACCATCCAGGAGTGTCATTTTACTATCATACACCTTACATATAGGAGTAAAAAAAAAAAAAAAAGCGTAAAAGGAGGAATCACCTCCACCAACAGTTAGGGCCTTATTCATTTGCTTCAGAATAATTACTGACAAAGAGTGAAAATACAGCCTGTACTTCCATACAATAAAGAGTGGAAACCAATGAGAGAAACAGAGAAGGGAGCGAGAGAGGGAGAGCGAGAAGGAAGCTGATCAGATGATTATTTCAGCGGAGCAGGATAAGTGGTTGAAACGGAGCCGTGTTTGTCGCTGCGCTGCGGGTGATCAAGGTGAAGAAGGAGAAAAGGGCCAGCCACGCCCCCGAGCACACCTGAGATTGCGTTACCTGCCGTCTCTCAAGCGTCATACTGGGAGCGTGGAAACCCGAGCGCAGCCACGAGAAGAAATCTGGCCGTCAGTCAAGTGCTTTTGTTTGCAGTTCTACGAACAGGCCGGATCTGGTTTCTCTGCTCCAGAAACAAGCACACTAACTAGAGGAACAGCAGAAGAGCATTTGAATACAGCTACAAATTTCCCAGACCAAATCATTTGTCACAACAGAAAATGTAATAAATCGGTTAAAAAATGTCACTATTTATTTTACCTGTATCAAGGTCATTGCTAACCTACTATATGGCAGTTTTTGATTTAGCTGACTTCATTTATATTTGCACATTTTTGAAACACATTCGAAGGTTGTAGAAAAGATATCAAAGTGTCCTGGCAAATATCTCAATTTAGATTAGCTTATTTTTAAAAACATTCATCTTCATCCAAATCTCAGGATGCGGACACAATGTCACGGACACAATAATGCCAGGCATGCTTCACGGTCATATTGAATTCACAGAGACTTTAAATTATTCAAATACTTAATCGTCCGCAGACATTCCTGGGGGAGGAAAAATGCTTCTGATGCTAAGTTCATATTTCTTACATGTGAAGATGTGAAAATAAAATGCTTAGTATTTTAAGTCATTCAAATGCCATCGTATTTTATTCGCTTACATTCTGTCGAGAATACTGAGTGACTTATATGAAGCACTCGAGAAAAATTCAAATGATCTATATGTTTTGGGAAAGACACTTTTGATGTATCAGCGTGCATCGTTTGATTTAGGCTTTTCCATATTGCACCCCTCTAATTACACCCATTAGAAAACAGCTGGACATTACAGGGCAGAATGAAGGAGTGAATGATTAGAGAAAAACAAGACACTGAGTGAGAGGTGGAGGGAATTAGGTAGAAGAGAGAGGCTGAAATTAAGCATCTGATGTAATAGGACACTGTAAGTAGGCAAGTGAAAGCCTCCTCCTTCAGGGATAATTGTTGTTTAGATATACTTTTACCCGTGTCTCACTCTCAGGTCGTGTTTATACAACTTGTTATTGTGGTTTCTCTTTGCCTTTTCTCCCTCTTTTCCCTCTCCCTCTTCCTCCTCTTCTTTGTACTTTCTTGCTAGGGGAAAATCTGCGAGGCTTGCTCGCCTGTGCCAGCAACAGTTAATCCTTTTCCAAAGCACCTTAACTATGCTGGGAATTCTGCAGATGCTAAATAAAACAACGGGAACAACCATGCACTTAACACCAGCTCACACTGGCAAGAGTGCCTCTGTCTTCAGATGCGCTGTTTTTTCATAAGTAGTTCAAAACAATCTGCTGTTGTGTGATAACTGTGTGTTTCTCTTGAGTGAGCTGGTAGCAGGGCCGCGCTGGGTTCAGCAGCACCGCCTCTAATCCCATTATGGCCGTTCACCTCAGATTACATAAAATAAATCAGGAAATATGCAAGGAGGAAATAAGACATTTCTCTGCATTAGTTCACCAAAAGTGTCAAGCATTGATGGACGTCACATTACAAATCACTTTTTTTTTTTTTTTACAATTTTTTACATTGTAAGGCAGATTTTAAGTCATGTGAAAAATATATACACTACCAGCTCGCTCAAGATCTCTCTATATATATTTATACATATTTTTTTTCTTTTTATGTTGACCAAAAGTGACATTTAGAAAAAAAATTATAATTGTTTTTTTTTAAACAGCATATTTGACTCTGGACCATGAAGACATTTTGTCAGTTTCCTACTGTACATATATCAATTAATTTTTGATAAGTAATATGCATTCCTAAGGACTTCATTTGGACAACTTCAAATGCAATTTTTCTCGATATTTCGTTTTTTCCACCCTAGCATGCCAAGTAAAGCTGGTTTATTCAGCTTTCAGATATATACATTTCAATTTCAGAATATTGCCCCTTTGGACTGGTTTTAAGGTTCAGGTCACATATTAAAATTGATTTGAAAGATAAAGATGATCAAAGATAAAGATTCTGAACAGACAAATGCGCGCACACACACACATAGACCAGTCTTCATTTAACATATCAGCTATTACAGCGGAAAAACATTTTTTAAAACATGACAGTCATCATTGCTGGACTCTTTTGGTTGATTGTTTCTTCCTACAAATAAGCTTTAGACTAATCAACAACAAAAATACTATTTACTATAAATACTATACTATATTTATCACTTAAAAATACTATATTTATTTCAGTCAATTGCCCTCAAAAATGAATGAGTTTACAAATGTTGTACCAATAAATAATATGAGGCATTTTAATGTGATCAAATGCAGCTTAATACCCTCCCCCCTATATATCGATCTAAATTTCTCATTTTCTGCACCCAGATAACTTTTTGTCTTCGCTTTGAATGGACATGGGACTTTTTCATACCCTGAAAAGCAACCCTCAATCAGTCGTGTTGTTTTCAGATCAATGTGATTTAGTGTATTTTCACTCATGTAGACTGGGTTGGAAAAGGAGACGGTGGGAACAGGTGTAGTTTTAATACATTATCGTTGTAGTTCCATAGTTTCACAATACATTATCCAGGTGTGGTTTCAATACATTCGCTCATTATCCTTGAGTGATGACCTTCAGTGGCATACTGTACTCCTCAGTAATCATCCTTCACTCTCCAGCTCTTTCTCTAAATGCTAACTGGAGCCTTTCAAAGCAGCCAGTGAAAGGCAAAATTGGCCTATTGAAGAAGTTTATTAGAAATTGATCTACTCTTTTCAACTCACGCAGGAGCCAGAAGACTTCGAAAACTTGTACGGACATGACACGATCTCAGCGCGGTTGCATTCACGCTCACAGCCACCCTTTATTTGTGGAGTCACCTTTAGAACGGTGGGTCAGAGTAGTGAGACATGAAAAGTCACATAACGTGTATTCAATTAATTATGTTAATGTTTGAACTGATTGATTTTCATAGCAGGTTGTCTGGCAAATTGAGGTTTATTTTTATGTGCTTTGGCATTTATGTCCTGTTATAGAGCTGTACGGTATTGAGAGATATTCTAAAGTCCCGTTAATCGATCCATATGCTCAAGGTTATCTCATGAAGTGGTCTGTTAAAGTTTTACTTGTGGCCTGTAACACTCGATTCAGCTCTTATCGTTAAACTTTGGGGAGCGGGAAAAGGGTGGAGGAAAAAAAGATAAAAGAATCTATGACTTCATCTGTGCCTGTAGGGGTAAAATAAAAGTGAGGTGCGAAATTCAGGTCAGCCTTACCACACAGGAATGGAACTTTTTCCAGCTTTGTGTGTTGGTAGACAGTTTGATTCCTTTAATATTTTCTTGAAAACCGTAATGTTTTTTTCCCAAAAATCTTTGATAAAAAAAACATTGTTAATGTCTTTAATGATGAATTTAATAAACCCTTCTCTATAATTATTATCATTATTATTTTTTTTTTATTATTTATGTTTTTTTTTCACATCAACAACAATAAATTTTTCTTGAGCACCAAATCAACCGGATGGTTCTGAAGGGTCATGTGATGCTGAGGACTGGAGTAATGATGCTGAAAGTTTAGCTTTTCCATCACAGCAATATATTAATTTATATATATATATATAGTAAGATTAACTAAAACATTATTTAAAAAAAAAAAAAATTATAGTAATAATTAACATCAAAATTGATGATTCACCACTGGTTTCCTCTCGATATCCATATTGGTATAATGAGGCTTTTCAATTCACAAGTAAAATAAAGCCTGGGGTAGACAATACATGATGTTTTAATCTAAAACACAATTTACACACACCCTTGCCAAAAACGTAACTATAAAAACATTAGCCCCCAGTTTCACAGACAAGGCTTAAGCTAGTCCCAGACTAAATTGCATATTTGAGCGGTCTCAGGTGAAAATATCTTGCTCTGACATATCTTAAAACGTGTCTATGTCATTGTTCTGTGTTATGATGCACACCTGTAATATTTTATTATAAGGCATTTTTGTAAAAGTTGCTTAAATATCATAATTTAACCAATTCTTAGTCCTGGCTTAAGCTAAGACCTGTTTGTGAAACCGGGCCTAGGAGTATGAGTGTGTGCTGTTTACGGCTCAGAGCAAAATGTCAAAGTAATGTCATATGTTAACCACAGACTTAAATTTACTCATGAACTGAAAAACCCCTTCAGGCGAAATTCATCAAATTTGCACTGCACATGTGTCACAGAAGCACTTCTGAAGCACCATTTATGTGTCTTTACACGTACTGTTTCATGCTATTCAGATGTTGTATAAAAACATTTATAAAGCAATTACAACTCTATATACTAAGGGCTGAGGTGGGTCAATGCAGGCATAATTTAGTCTTGTGTGGCATTTCAGCTTTTGGTGAGTAAACCTAAAAAAAAACACACCTGAAAATACACTAGTAATTAGATCAAACTGTGAGAAACCTTGAACTTTGATTCAACCTGAACACAATTTTAAAGGGTGTTGAATGTGCCAGTATGTAAAGTCATTGTTACAAATGGATCCTCTTTAGCTGCAATTTTGGTTATCATTGAAAGTTATATTTCAGTGACCCTTGTAAAACGGATCCTGTGTCCATCACATTGATATTGTAATCTAGTCCATCTAAATGGCCGAGTCTGTTGATCACTCACTGTAAGGGGTGTCAAAGGTCAGCTGCAGTAAGAGCTATCAGTGACATCCAGAAGAAACCAAGTCGTTGTTTCTTATGGTCGCCCCCTGACCCCTCATTAACCTAATCTCCACTACTTAAAATAATCACCAAACAGTGTATGAGAGTGTGTGTTTCCCCGTGTTTTTGATTGAGAGAGACAAAATGCCTATGGATTTTGTGTATTGCGTACACTAAAAGATTTCTCGCCTAACAGTGTAAAAGGATTGGCTTTTTTGGCAGAGGTCTCAGGTATTGGCTCTGAGCCTCAAGAGAGAAATAAGAGCTTTTCGTCAGCCCTGCAGAGAAATACTGCTACATTAGAAACAGAGGAACCGCAGCCGTTTATAACTGCTCTGCTGCTCAGCGTATTAAGTCCATCAGCCATAAATTCATCATTGTGTTTAAGGTCTCATCTTGACAGAAACTGCATTACTCTTTTTTGTTCAGCAAACACATTACAGGTGCAGGGCCAGAGTGATATGCATACTCACAAGGAGCTGACTGAAACAGAGACCAGCGTGTGCATGAATCGTCGCAGTAATAGCTCAAACTACACAGCTCACACTTTTGCTGGGAGTTTGGCCTCAATGCATAATTGTGTGTGAAGAGAGTACTGACTGAATGTTCTGAAGATGAATTATTATACTTGTAAGTAATTTAAAAAGAGTGCATGCAGGGAAAGATAAAAGTCATCCACTGGAAAGTCCACGGGAGTCAAAAAAATGAATTTTATTAATTACTATTTATTACATCAGATGATCCTGTATTAATTCTAATATAATATGATCACTCCAGATGTTTTAAATCCTGATCTGACTTTTTTTTTATGTTTTATATTATCATACAAATTCTAAATATTGTTTACAAACACACCTATATAGACATTTAATTTAGCATCAAATATAGTAATGGACTATCAAATATGTAAATATAGTCACACATTAGAGCTCCCATGTTTATTCATTATTAATAATAATTAAATTCTTAAATCAAATATGAAAAACATTCTTTCATAAAATACAATATATCAAACTGTATGTTGTCAGGTACAGAGTGTAATGTGTCTATTATGTATTTTTAGCTAAGCAGAATTATGAATATTTCTGGCGTCACCATCGCCCTTTAAATAGGAAAGAACCAAGTCAAAGCATTATGTACAGTAGTCAACATTTGAAGTGGATCAGAACCTTATTAAAGTTGTCCTAAAACCAATATGTGTTCTTGTCTTAGGACAAGACAAGATGCACTTCAAATAGTGACTTCTGTATATATATTTATTTATGCTCCAATATGGTCTCCATGGTAGGCTACAAAAAATAAGATATAAATGGTGATATACTTCAGATTGATTTTATGCATACAAATTTCCAGGGGTGCCAATAATTGTAGGCAACGTGCATACGTTTTACTCCCCACTTTCAAATGTTTTAATTTAATAATAGGTTAGAATTTTGTGAATTTTTTGAATGAAAGATCAAAATGATAAATAAATGCAGATTTATTTTTATAGCCACATTTGCTCAGATTTACCGTGGGTGCTAATATTAGTGGAGGGCACTGTATACACACGCACACTGAAAGGTGGCTGGTCATTCTGACTGACCTGAAGACTGAATTCAATATAAATGCATTTTTAAGTATTTAAGGAAAGTAACCACTAGAGCTAAAAAGCCTTTGTACATGAACACAGGGAGTCCATCTATAAGTAAGTGCTGAAACAATTAGAGGGAAAGCTGCTTATTATTCACAATATAAGTGCCTTAGTCACACCAGGGGCTTGTCACTGCAGACCACAAACTAACCGCAGACGCATTAAAAACAATACAATCTATATGTTTACAGTAGGTTTGTCTATTCAAATACGAGGACACCATGTATTGATAACAGTTTTATCCCTAACGTTAAGCGCAATATGCTGCAAAACAAAAAAGAAATGTATTTTGGTAAATGCTATGAGCAGAAAAGATATCGGTGTGTTAGTTTACGATCAAACTTGAGTACATGTGCCTGATTCGTGCTGTGGGGATCTCATTAAAGCTGGTTGTAGAGCCCCAGTCTTGATCTGAGCCAGACAGGCCATGTGTTCAGTAGTAAGGTGCACTGAAGCTAGTACAGACACACATAAGCTTTTTCTGTGTTAGAGGAAGAACAAAAACAATTATGCACCAAATTTCGGCGTATTCTGCCAGGAACCTATGCATGCATAAAAGTGAGTCTCTGTAATGCATGTAAGCAGACACTAGAAAGAATAGGCAAGTGTGAGAGAAGGAAGGACCGGGAAATAGATGGGGGGTGGGGGGGTGTAGCAGCAGCAGTTATACAGCAGACAAAAGAGGACACAGAAGCGGTAAAGTAAGTTGCTGAGCTAGAGCACCCAGTGCAGTGAAAACGTGGCAGAAAGCCCCATCCCATTACAATGTCATTTCAGCCCAGCACAGTCTTTAAGTAATAACACTCAGTGGGGTGTGTCATTATCACCCCTAACCCCGCTGCCCCCAATCCGTCACGCAGTCCTCAGGGCAGGTACTTATCACAGACTGTCCACGCGGACTCCATCCACTTCCACAGCTTTAGCCCGCGCTGCTGTACACGCTTCCATATCTTTGCCTGTCTTTATTAAAAAAAAGGGGCCCATACAGCCAAGAGCAACAAAATCAATGACCAATCCATAAACATCAACTTCTTTTATTGTTGTTTCTTTCTGTCCCTCTCTCTCCCCATTTCAGATGTAAAAGCAACACAATCAGACACAGTCAAAGTTTATCCCATCACAAAATACAGAAGCACAGTGGGACTCCAGCAGCGGTAAAACACAAACAATTCTCAGGCCTATTTTCTGACCCCTGCTGAGAGGAAGGGCACCTTGTGAGATGGGTCAAACTAGATGCGAGAAAAAAAGTAATTTACAGTTAAAGTTTCCATTCTTTTTGTATATTTGCCACACGTTGTTTTCTAGGCGCATATTTGATCTCAGACTGAAAAATGGGAGAAAGCCAAACAAAAACAAAGGCTGATCAGTACCAAGTAACTAGGCTTGTAAAATGGCACAGAAAATAGATTTTTCAAATAACTACTCAAAATCTTTATGTCTGCATAAACGAATCCAAGTCTGCCTTTGTGCTAAAATAGCTATTATTCACCAAGTGATATGCTTATTACTTTGTGTTCAAATCTTCATTCGCTATGACAGGCAGGACTAACATATTCATATTCTTTATTGGATTTGTCCAAAAACCCGAGGCACTAACTTTGACCATCAATTCAAACAACTCACACGAGAGTCATGTGCACGAGGCTAATCGATGTATAAAGAAGCTAAAAGAAAAAAGAAAACGCGTAACTATTAAGTAGGCAACTAATAACGTATTAACTTCGATTTATTTGAGACCGTGTGCGCATGTGTGTTTGAGTCGCGTTCATTTCAGGACCCGGACAGCTCCTCAAAAACTTCAGAGCAAGTCTCATTTATCTCTTCAGCTGTGGACTAAATGGGTTTTAAACTGTTAACTTTCAAGGGAAAATCGCGAGTGTTTCAAATTCCCTTCCTGTTCGCTCAGACTTCGGCTTACAGTAGCGTGGTGTTGGAAGTGAAGGAAGAGTGTATTGGGAGAGAACAGTAGCATTGCAGCTGCGCTGAGCTGTGAAATTCGCCGAACAATTGGGATCACTGTTCGTCTTCCTCTCGCCTTTCCCCTCAATTAGCATAGTCCGTTGTGGTTGATTGACTACCATAGCCGGGCCGGGTAAGTGCTTTTGTCCTCTAATCACATGAGGACAGCAGGGGTGACAGGACACAGGTGAGGCCAAGACTGGAATAGATTTATAGCATATTTATAAGGCTAAGCATGGGAACTGAAACATGCCTAAATCTCAGAGACCTTTGCCATTTGTATAATTCAGGAATCAAAGCCAACATAGTCTTGATCTATAGACTGCCACATTATGGTTACTTCCGAGTCCCAAAACCCACGCAAAACGGCTTAACGGGACAATCCGGGGCACGGGAGAAACTGATTGTGAATGGATGTTTGCGCCCCGCTGATCTCAATTAGCCCTTGTTGACTCTACGGAGGATTAAATTAGCCGCATAAAGTAAGACTGAGCCCTCACTCAAACTGATGAAGTATTGGCAGAACACATAGACTTCCCATATGTGCGCGGTATTTTGATTCCTCATTCCAAATTTTCCATTTGATAAGTAATTATCTTACTTTCATAGTTTAATTGTGGCCAGTGGTTTTAACCATTTAAAATGATATTTTTTTAAAGGTATTATTGTTTTACTAACTAGTTAATTACCACACATTAATACAATAAATGTAGTTGCATGCGATTTTGTCAGGACGAAAGACGTGGCTGGTCACTGAGCTGACATTTATACAGCAATTTCTTGTTAAGCGTGATTTCGGCTCTAAAACCGAACTCAAGCTCATCTTCAGCGCAAAGCTAAAACTTCCACATGACAGAACCTATTCTTAAATTCCAATAGAGCAATAAACACTAACAAGCCGCCCGTTTGTTTCATATTGCTCGAAAACACACAAATTAACTCAATACTACTCTCTCCATTCAGTCCTATAAAATAACATGCTGTAAGCTGAAAATGCTAACAAAAATGAACACCAAGTATACTTCAGTGTGACAAAGTTACGTGGAATGAGCGAGATAAAAGTTGTTACAAACTTTTTCAATCCGATGTTTTGTAAAGTGAGCAAGTGGATATGGAGTATCACTGGGCAAGACGGAGCAAAAACTAGAAGTTCTTAAACTTGTGAGAGGCAACAGGAAGCAGTTGTAATACTGTAGGCAGATGCCTCGCCGCGCCCTGATTATTATTCCCGCCTGTCGCTTTGCTGTAATGAGCGCGCGGCCGACTGTTGGCGCGCTGATTACCGGTCCTTGGGGATCCTGTGTTTTTCCTGAGTAATTGATAGTTAGACTCCGCTCTAATTAAATACGCTGTCTGCTTCATTGATGTAGATTTTTCGCACCAGAGAAATAAATTGGGCACGGTGAGGGAGAGCCGGCCTTTACGTTTTATGAATCGTCGTTAACCCCGAACCCCATTTTACGCGAGACACTAGACACTGGATTATTCAGCGTATGGTCAACATGAAAACAGAAACGCGTTTCCGATGCTAAGAGTGGCTACAGGCATTTCAGTTCACTGTCCTGATGAGACTGGGCATCGTTTTAATAGGCCTTCGGAAAGTTTCTTCTCCCTTCCATTTTCGCTCACAAGGGAGAGGACATTTAAGGTGTTCTTTTCCCACCAAATCCCTGGCCGCTTCGCGGGACGCTTTGCTTTTTGTGTGGTCTCCCGGCTTGTCTTGCTCTGTCACTATAACTCTGAAGGGTTGCCCCGGTTTCCCGCACACCTGCGTGGCTGCCCGGTCCCTTCAGGAATTCGCTGGGGCTTGTAATCAGCTTTGTGGAGCCATTGAGTGCACGGCTCAGTGAAACTTCCCAACCTCACAGCGCGCTGGACCGCTGAATGGGAGTCACAGCGTGGGGCGCCTCTCCAAGCAGCGGGCCTGCCAAATTCCAGCAGAGTCTCTCACAATCATCCTTACACAGACCTCTCTGCCGAACACGAGGGCGAGAAAAAGAGAGAGAGAGAGAGAGAGACAAACAAGACAGTTAAGGTACGGAAGGCTAGTTTATTAAACAAGCAGTTTGCTTCATAAGCGCCTTGAAAATTCATATATAGCCTTGCATTGGTCAGCTAGCATTTTTTCTTAGATAAAGCAGTCTAGACTTTCTAAACAGCGCTCGTTTTATAATGGTAATTGGATTCTCAGTGATGCACAACAACACGAGAAAATCTGTGAAAAGCAATCCCATGGGTGCATCACTAATTTAGTCCACTGAATTAGCCTACTGTTTGCGCTTCCGAGCAATAATGACGCAATTCAGACAAAAATCGTGCTGAAACTTATGGGGCTGATTTACATGCGACAATACCCGGGCCCCTGGTCTGTGTCTGCCGCGGTTAAAAGAGGCTGTTGGTCACAGCAGGGAACAAATAATTCATAATTAGCTGAAAGACAGCAACATTTTGGTAAATAAAAGTTGGAACAAAGTTGCTTTTTCGTGGCGTTGTGCATACATGCTTAAATTACTGCTCCGGAATCGCAGGCTGCAGAAATTACGGCGCAGCATCTCGCCTCATGGAAGGGCGCAGGATTAAGAGGCAGCAAGATTGTTAAACATGTCAACGTGTAATTGCACGATAAGGCCCTCGCGAGGAATTTATTGGCCCAGTTGCTATTTCTATTCCTCCCTAATCTCGTTCAGCACATTCGTTCCGTGCAATCTGTCTCCGTAATCTTCTGTGACAGAGCAGCGACCAATAGCAGCGTACCGGGTTTTTTGGAGAAGGGAGAAAATATGCAGAGGCGTGATAAAGTGATGCTAATTATCCCCATTTAGGACAGCGAGTGCGAGAGATCGGAGTTTTCGTACGAGCCAGCAGTGTTGATGGCTTCCCAGCACAGAATATATCGGTGGCTACAAGATAAGGGTATCGCACGTTGAGACGATTTATTGGTTCGAATCCACCGCCACCCCTCCCACCTCGCACTCCATCCCATCCTTTTCACCCATCCCACCCCGCGTGCCTTCCCCTCTTTTGGCGGGGTAGTAAATTATTTTGGTTAAATTTACCAGAACGCTTCTCTTTAACCTGGCAAGTGCCGTGACTAGGTTCTCCGCCTCTCTATTTTCGGCGCTAATCCGTGTAGTTTTTCATCTTCAGATAAATACAAATGGCTTCTGAGTGGACCTTCTCGTGTAGTGTCAATAGTGGAGGGGAAAGTAAAGTGTGCTTTTAGAATGATAGACAGTTTAAATTAAGATCATGAAGAAAAAAAGAAAAAAAATACGAAAATTATAACTACATTATAAACTTAGAACAACTCGTAACAGTCGTCTGTTAAAAAATCATTTATGGCCAGGCGCTGCACCAAGATCGCTCGGTTTCTGATGTACCCTATTACAGTTATAACACTGCTGATCCTGTTCTGCTTCATATTTCAAGTGTGTAAAGTGGCACTTGCAGACTGGAAGGCCTCACATGTGCATCCCAAAAAGAAAAAGGACGTCTGTTGACAGTATGTTGGGGCTTTGCACTTCTGACACTTGTTGCTAAACTAGCCCCTGGGAGACGGCAGGTAATTGTAATAACCTTTGACTCTCTGTCCCAGAGGTCAGCGTCTGGTTCATCCCGGTAACTGCCTCTGCTTCAAATCACATTGCGTTCAACCAGAGATTTAGCGATTAAAATCATCATATGCAGGGAATCAAGAATAAATAACGAACACAAAACAAACACGAAATGAACACGATTCCACTTTACACACGGTGTTAATGCACAGAAATGTGTAGTTTTCATTAACCGGTGGGCCTACCCAGACGTATATTATGTAATTTGTATGAAATCTACTTTTAAAAGATTGTCTTTTCAGAACACATCTCGAGTTGTAAAAATCGTTTTATACATTGTTTTTAAACATGCATGTATACTGTTTAACAACCTATCTGACTTTTCTAAATCATTTTTACACAAAATCTACCCATACACAACTGATTTATTACTAGCCAAATTATGGCTCTTTGCAAAAATCAGGTTTGATGGAGGTAAAAAAAAAAAAAAGAAAGAAAAAAAATGTGAATTTAATTGTAAATATTTTTGTGATCGACGAAATGACACAGCTCGTCCAATTTCATTGCACGAAAGGTGAAACAAGTTGTCAAGCCCTTGCCTAAATGATACACATAATGATAGTTTGTTTTCATGCTTCAAGTACTCAAAATTATACACCTTAGATAGCAATCAAAGTCTACAGTGAAAAAATCAATGATGAACTCAGTACAGAGCTACATACTAATTATTTAAGTATACAAACAATTCCAAATTATGAATAAACATAGATCTTATGTCTTAGTAACAAAACAGTAATTTTGCAAGGGGTTTAGCAGTTTTCTGGTGGCTACGTTATCTTATTTTGTTATTGGAATATAATAATAGCTATATAACAGTATAATAATATAACTATTTATGTATTTTGAATTAAATATTCATTTACCTAAACAGGCGAGTGAATAACAAAAGGCAATTGCGCGTGAACTAATGACAAACGTATGACATCAAAAAATGTCACACACATTTTAAAACGTACATTTAAAAACAACATTAAATGTCTATATAATGCCCCCCCTATCTAATACATATTAATTAAAAAAATATATTCATGTTCCTTACGCGTGAGATCAAGTGTGGCCTATTCAAAAATGCGTTTTGCCTGTTTTGATGCTTTCAAAGATCTCATTAGCAGCACGTTGAAGCTTGTAAAATACACTTAGAAATTAAAGCGAAATAAAGCATTAGTAACATTTTCCGACTGAGTGGATATTTGTCAACGGGAAAGTGTCCACTAGATAGTGAGGTAAATCAAACACATTAAATGACAAAATCTGATGAATTAGGGTAACAAAACTAACACCAATTTAGAGTAACTTTTTCTCCAATTTTATTTAGACCATGAATCAACGCAAGGTTAAGATTAGAACTGGCAGGAATGCATGTCATAAATTATTTACAGCAGCAGTGACGTGCCAGTCTTTTGAAATATTAAAACTTATTCACAATTTACAAGAAATATTACAACATAAATCCATTAAATGTACATTAATTCACGTGTACAAACGTTTTGGTAAATGTAATAAGCAGGAAACTCTTTATGGGCTCTCAAAAACATTTCATTGAGTTATTCACGCTAGACTTTTGTTATTATCAACTCAAAAGTCAATTTGCACAGAAACTTAAATATTTAAAGAATAACAGTATGTCGCATATTTCTTGGCGTGGCCAGAAACGCTGTCAGAATCATTTTTAAAGACGTCATATTTAAACAATGTCTCACTGAAAGTGATGCTTTTGATAAGATCTCAGTTTCTCTCCGAACTGCAATCGAAACAATATTTACCTTTAATTTACAAGAACATCATAAAACATTCTGTACAAAAGTAGTTCAATGACAATCTAAAAAAAGAGGTAAATATTTTTGGTGGAGTGTTTCTGAATGCGCGTTACCCATCGCTTTCCATCAGCTCTTTCAAATATGCGTCAATGGGACAGTTCCGTTTACTCCGGCAGTTGTGCTCTGATAGTGCTGCGGTAAGGCATGCAGTCTGCTCTGCACAGACGGATCCCCGGACTCGCCGGTCGGTAAATACATGCTAATCATCTCTCTTAAGTCTCCGGGGCAGGGGCCTCGGGAGTGTGTGGTGACCGGAGGGCTTATATTGGGTTCGGACTTGACGAGCGAGCTCAGCGTACCGATGGCGGCAGAAGAAGCGACGCTGGAGTTTTGATGCTGCGTGTATGAAATCCCACCGTAGCCGGATGGAGAAGCGCTCATGTAGCCCTGGGAGTTCGAGATGGGGCTGTACTGGAGAGCAGTCATATCGTAGCGGTGCATGGGCTGAGGGTTGTGTGGGTGATGGTGATGAGCGTGGTGATGGTGAGACCCACTGCCCGGGTGCTGGCTGTAGGCGAGCTGCGCCTCCTGCATCATCGCAGCCGCTGCCGCCGCCGCGGCCACCTGGCCCGAGTAAGTGCCGTTCGCCCAGCCGTTCATGTGCGCGTAGCCAGCGCCGGCCGAGCCTCCGTGACCCCCAGGACTCTCCAACCTCTGGCCGACCCCTGCAGGACTCATCCCGACCCCGCCACCCGCGCCGCCGAGCAAGCCGCCAGCCAACGAGTACTTGTCCTTTTTAAGCAGGGTCTTGGTTTTGCGCCTCGGTCTGTATTTGTAATCCGGATGCTCCTTCATGTGCATGGCGCGCAACCGCTTCGCCTCATCAATAAAGGGCCGCTTTTCAGCCTCTGACATCACCTTCCACTCAGCACCGAGTCTTTTGCTAATTTCAGAGTTGTGCATTTTGGGGTTCTCCTGAGCCATTTTTCGCCGCTGGCCCCGGGACCAGACCATAAAAGCGTTCATGGGTCTCTTTACACGGTCTTGGTTGGCTTTGCTCCCCGAGTTTGGACCCGTTTGCCCCGTCGTGTTGGTTTGGGGTCCCGGGGAATGAAGGTCCGTTTCCATCATCATGCTATACATTCAAGTGGCTTAGAAGTTCTCAGCTAGCAGAGAAAAAGCATGAACTTTCGGCGCTCTGTAGTCCGCGCTAGAAGCAGGTGCCTCACAAGCCCGTGGAGCTCCGCTGAAGTGTGGAATTTAGCTTATTCCTAAACGTTCGCTGTTTGTCTCGGGGTCTCTTTTTGCTCCTGTAGCCTGTTTAGTGTGGTCTCCGACTGCCGTTTCACATCCACATTAATTGAACGTGCATTTGAGTTACTTTTCCTAGTGGAGTTGAAGAGTTAGTTAAAGCGGCGGCCATATGATGCGTTTTGACAGCGATTAAAATGAGCGAGCGGCCAATGGCGTTCCAGTGAGGAGCGATTTGCATGGAGTTCGGTCGAGTGACGTCGACAACGAGGAAAGAACTAGTAGGCGGGGTGCACGGAGGGTCAACACCGCCCCCTCTAAAGTAGAGTAAATACTGAGGTAGCAGTTTGAGCCTCTTCAATGGTTGCAATAAATGAACAAGAGGACAAATGGTAGATTTTATCCATTTAGATGACATTACAAGATACGATCTAATTCTTTATAATAACTGTAATAGCTCCGATGCTTCCCTCGTGACGTCTTGCCAAATCTTTGCGTGTAAAGGGTAGCCAACTACTTGTCAGCTATTTCACTGCATGCTGAATGTCTGAGTATAAAACTGACAAGAAAAAAATCAGTCGAAATGATTTTTTTTCCAGAAGTGCACGTTCTGAAATAGGATAAAACGACCGTCATTTCACTTTGCATTCGGTTAGGCTACATTTTGTTCCAAACATAATCAACACACATAATTTGCCACTAAGACCTTTATAATTAGGCTTGTTATATAAGTGAGACAACATGAAAACCACTATATTTTAAGAGGTAAACAACATGGATTTTAAATAGAGGTTCCTAAATCGAGGACACTGCCGTCTGGTGGTGCACTGCTAAGATTTTCTAGCGCGTAAATAAGACGACTGTAAATTGGCACATATATGGGGAAACTCTGAAACTCTAAAGTTACCTGTTAATAAAAAAATGAAAAGCAGACTGTATTTTTTATTTAACTAGAGCAATTATAAAGCAATAACGTGAGACAATCGCATGAACACTTGTTCATGAAACAGGAGACAATATTCTTGATAGCTGGACCGCAAAACTATTACCTTGCCATCAAGTTTGATTCCAAGACGAATAAGATATATAACTTGATTATATATAGGAACGTTGTCAAATTTTTGAATGTGTTACGAGAACGATAGACTGCTATATCAAATAAACAAAAACACGCTTGACAAAAGATAAGGGCTTTTCATTACCCACGTGACAACGTTTTAGATATGGTTTTTCATTTATTCAGTCATGGTGTCTAGACACTCAATTCATGTTGATAAAATAATATTTTCTTTGTTATCTACTTTATATTTTGCAATAATGTAATTAAAAATAATTACTATGGCAAATCAATAAATAAGAAAGGTTTTACAAAGTATTTTTGATACATGTGTTTGGTTTCCCTCACCAAAGCAAGCTCCACTACTATGAGCAATAACATATACACAATAAAATAAAATAACTATGTTAGTATTACGTATATTAGCCTAGACAGTATAGTCCTAATTTCACCGTTTTTAATTTAAACTACAAAAATGTGCTACACAATCTCTCTTTAATTTAATTTTACAATGATAATTTCGTTTGTTTTGTTCGTTTTATGGTAAAGATTAGGCAGATTTAATAATCTTTTTTTATGTTACTTAAGTTTAATTGTCCTTCGGATTAGAGCGCTAAACCGCATTGTGACCCTGCTGGAACAACGCACCTTGTCAGTTCTCATTTTGCTCCAGTGTCGCGCTCTTCACAGAGTCTTTGTTTTGCGCGCGCTGGGGGCAATAGGGCACTGTTAGCGCACGTGCGAAAGCTGGGGTTACAGCAGTTATCCAAAACACATACGATGGTAGTCAGAAAATGGCAGAGTTGTTCGTTTTATTTGGAAAAAAAAACTAAATAAAAAACGAAACAGGACTAAGAGTAAAAATGAAGTGACATTTCAACAGTTGTCACAGGTGTTTGCGATCGTCCAGTTCACGAAACATTATTAAGGGGATGAGGGATGAAAAAATGGGACGGGAAATAACCTGCCCTATGTAATTCATGATCCCAAAAAAAATCAATAAGCGAAATGGAAATTGATTATTAAAATGATCTAATTTAATAAAACAAAAATTTTAATATTTCTAGTCCAGGTCTTTCCTATATATGAGCTTTAGTGTGTAAAACTGTTCATCATCATAAAAGTGTTTAAAGCGTGCTAAACTTGTTTGTTGCTGTTGCCTTGTTTAACCTAATTTGTAGAAGTCCTTTGTGTGGCTTATTTTCTTGACTTAACAAGGGCTGTGGCAAACACGCTGGCTTAGACGCTTGAAAATGATATCCTGTTAAACAAACGACAGTGACAATCTGTTGATCAAAACTCGAACCAAAAGTTATTATTTAAGTCACACGACCGAAGTTTTTATTTTTGCAGGGAACTAAAACCGAGACGTTTAATCAGCATTATATACACATATGAACAAACAATGGCTCATACATTTTAACAGGGCTATAGATGTTTAATTCGAATTGAATTAGTTCGAACTGAATTTAAACTTCTAAACGTCGTTTAAAATAAAAATACACATTTACGGAACATTGAGATGGTTTGCCCTTACAGGTTGTCTTTTACAGCTGCAAATGTAAAAAGAAAAAGAAAGAAGAAGAAAAAAAAGCTTAGCGGTCCAAACTGGCTGATTTCCATCATGAATTGCTCCAGCTAATGCTGTAAACACGAACGCGTGTTATAGAGTTTAGGTAAATATTTGTAAGTGTTCCGGTAAAACGCGACGGCCGGTTGACTGAAATACATCTCCGGATCGTATTTGTGGGGGGGGGGGATCGCGCAAATGTCTCTTATCCGATTTACAGACAGCAAATCATGCGATCAAGTAGCTCAGTAAAACTGATCACAGCTTTCTGTTAGCAGGCTATAATGGTGCAGTTACTTCGCCTACTTACGCACCGAGCTTGTATCCTGCTAACCAGTTAATCAGGCGACATCATTGTCTCAGTATATCACGTTTCGATAACATTAATTTTCAATTTGTTTAAATATCCAAAAGTAAGACTTCCCCCAGAAGATAATGCATATCCATCTAAATCTTGCTTTTAAAGCTATATAAACTTACGTTGCACTGTCCTTCCCTTCCTCTGCAGTGATGTAAAATCGTCCTTACCGGTTCTATCGCTGTCCTAACCCAGCCAAAGCCACTCGCCAGACCGCCATCCTTCCTAAAAATCTACACTTAGTGTGCCAAGGCCAGCCATACCCAGCTCCCAGTCCCACCACTCACTACACACTGAGGAGAGAGACAAGAAAATGAAATTTATTATAGACTCTAAAGACAATTTCAAGTTATTGTTTCTCCCGGCGAAAGGGTTCCTTCTTACATAATAAAGCCCCTTTTGTGTGACGCGGAACAATACAAAACAAGTATTCTAATAAATAGCCACTTTTTTGTTCCCTCTCGAGGATGAATGGAATTGAGCAGTTGGGTTTGAAAGCAGCTGCTCGCGCATTCAGGAGAAGGGGGCGGAGTCCTGGCGCGAGGCGTCTCTCCTCCTTGGAAACGAACTTGAGGAAGTGCCCGGCGGCAGCATCACCGAAAAACGCTCTGCAGCCTTCACTCCGACATCAGCACAAAAGTCTGCCCCCATCGCCCCTATGAAGAGCATTACGCTCAATAACTTAAATTAACCCGGTCATTCTCACTCTCCCTAAACATTCATCACGCTTTAAGGATATTCTTAAAAGAGAGCACTTTAGGAACTTACTGCTGACGCTTAAATGAGGGGGTTGACACAAAAAAAAAGATTTCCAGCACAATTTATGCCGGCTATGCTGTACATTACATACATTTTATTTAGCCACATTTGTGCATGCAGTATTGTCCTGAAAAGTTTGTTGTCTTCATGATCCCTGTCTCCAATCTGTGAATGGAAACACAAAGCGGGGTTAAAGCCTGGCCTAATTTTTGTCTTTTGTGCTATATTAGCGTAGTAAAAAGATTAGTGATATTTACAAAGGACAACCATTAATGTAATAATCCATGTACAGTCATATGTGCATTTTTACTTAAAATAAGCTTTACATACTAGTTGAGGTTAACTTAATATAATAGTTTTTTGCTAAATGTATATTTTCATTTTCATCTTATAAAATAATTAAATTCAATAGCTAAAGTCCTTTGATATTGTACTTAAACTACAAGAATGCATAATAAAATGACAAGAATAATAATTATTCCAGTTACCACTTGATCAGCGCTACACGGCGCAACTTTGTTAAAATCATGTATATATTCTAAAAGAAATAAGCCACAAACATGTTTCTAAGAGCCTTCTGATGCAATTCAAGGCGGCAGGAGCAGCAGCTTGCCACCACACGGTTCTGACAGGCTTTCATTGAGTGGAAAGCTGTTGATTTGTAGTTGACATGAACTCACAGAGAGACACATCATTGCCATCTGATGGCACACTTTTACATTGCCTCTGGTCTAGTGATGACCCGTCCTCTCTTAATACTCTGGGCATCTTTTCAGTCTCCCTTCGGCCGTCGAAATTCACAACTTTTCAAAGCCGCTGCAATGGCCGTTCAGTAGGAGGAATCAGTAGAGCTAACACATAACATGCATGCTGCATGTGCGAGATAACATTTAAACTGCTATTCCTCAAACCTGCTCAATCCGACTGCAAATACCATCTCACTGCTCCACAAACACGAAGCATGAAAAGTCCTTCCATCAGCTGCAAATATCTAATAGCGCTTTTTCTCCCGAGCAGCTTCTCCCTCGGCTTCAAGTTAAATGCTGTAATGACCACTTTAAGGATATGCTCTAGACAGTCTAGACTTTACCAAATGCCTCATGATACCCAATGAAAAGAAAGCCTGTCACTTGTGAATACCTAAAGGCAAGCTCTACAGAAGAGTCAAACCATCACGCATCGACACTGAGTCAGTTCGCAAGTCACTTTGATTCTGCACACTCGATCGAATTCATTTCTCCCTCCCTCATACATATTAAACACGGGACCAACTTCGACATGTCGATAGGAACTACATATATTTACACAGATTTAACCAAACAACCACAACAAAAGGCAATGAATGTACTGAATAGCATTACGCTCTAGCATATAATGAACAGTGTTATGAAAAGTAATTACATGGTAACAGGCAGCGATTAGGTTTATCCATGTCTAACTGCCCTTAATTTTATGCCGAAATGTGCATTCGAGCTCGGCGGCGGAGGAAAGCGCTACCATAGCGTGTGCAGTGTCTTCGCTGAATCATTAGCCCCAAACAGAGACTTGTTGAGCCCCATCAACAGCACGACTCTGAGCTCCATCACTGCACAGTTCATTAATCTCTCACCATGGCTTTTCTGGCTGCCAGTGGTTAAACACCCCTCTCTGAGTATAGCTCTCCTTCACCAGGATACCGCTGTGTTAATTTCCTCTCTCTATTAGCACAGCGCGGTTAATCAGGTTTCCTCTCCCCAGTGGTGGCATGAGCGGGAGAGCGGCGAGCAGGTGTCAAGCCTGTCTGTGTTGCTTACAGCGGCAATCTGTCTCCCAACTTCACCACTGCAGGATAATGGAGGACTCATATGCAGCTGATTCTGCCTCTGCTATTGTGTCCAATCTGTTGCATTAAACACTTGGCACACGTAATTACAAATAATCCTGCCTTTTTTCGCTCTGCCACAGCTCTTCCCAGGCTCTCTCGCTCTCCTGTGTAAACAAACACAGTAACCCTTCACTAGCAGGCCTCATTAGTATTTGTCGATATCGCTTGGATGGTGTGGAATTATTTGCTTGTTTTAGGCAATTACGCTCTTATTATGAGGATTAGTTTGAGTGTAGTCACGTATGTTTGCCGATCATTTAGTCTAATCGAAAGGTAACTCAATTCATCAAGTTTTATCAGTGTTAAATGAACTCCCAAGGCAAACTCGATCTGCTTGAATTATTTTACAAGGTTATGCTGAAGCCATTAGTTTACTGGGGAAAAGAATAAAAAAAAAAAAATTAATGATTTTAATCACAGAAAATTTTTGGAACTTGTAGACAACGTGTCAAAAAGATTCAGGGACGCAGCTCATGGTAAAAGTGAAATCATATTTGATGGCATAACTTCCTCGGTCTGTTTACAGATTCATATGGTGGTGCAGAGAAAAGCACCCTGTTGATTTATGCATCATTAGCATAAATGCAAAATATACTGAAAGGCGGAACACATTTCGGCATAACCCTTTGTACTGAGATGAAACAGCAGTCACAACACGGCTTTGAAGGCTCCTCATATCTCTGTCCGGAGCTGTCTGCTGCCTCGTATGTTTTAAGACGCGAAAAAAAGAGAGAGCGAGATGAGGCCATGAGACCAAAAGGGAAGAAAAATTGTGGGGTCAAATCTAAAAGCGTATGGGGGCTTTTAAGTCCAAAGAGGTCCTCCTTTCCTTTCCAAGCCTGCCATCAAATACATCAACTTCACTCGGCTTGGTTGTGCTAACTTGCCAAATCTCTCAAATTAAAGACAAAATGTGGCGAGAAGTTGGATGTCCCAACTGAAAAAAAAAAGACATTTCTCTTAAAAAAAAAAAATAATAATAATAATTTTACTTGGTAAGGGCTGTTTCAGGATTAAAAAGTTTGAAAGCTGTAGTCAAATATATAAACAATGTTTTATTACAATGTATTATTATTATTATTACTGCTGCTATTGCTACTACTTACATTATTGTTCTTATAAAATGCTAAACCTTGAGTCAAGTACAATTTTCAGTATCACAACTGAAAAATGCAATCACAGCAAATAGTCAGTGTAAATGTTTGTTAAACCCTCCATATTCTTGTTATTCTAAAATAAAATATAAGAATTTATATTGATTATATTTGGTTATGATTATTACTATTATTGTTCTTCTAAAAACATTTTTGAATGAGTCAAGCTGCAACAATGTGTAACGTACAAATAAAAACACAAAATATAAAATATGCATAAATACAAAATATAATAATTAGTAGTAGTATGAGATCCAAAACTTTCTGAGTGACTCAAACTGCAACAACATGTAATTTAATGTGACTTTAAGATTATGGTTTATACTTAATCGGCAAAACCCAAGACATTTTAGGAATATTTGCAAAGAAAAGTTAACTTGACTAAGCTTAAAATAATGCTGCAGCTCTTCTCACTGGACATGTTAAGGTATTGCTGAAGATAATTTCATTAAAAGACACAGGATGTTCACTCAGAAACCAATCATCCATTATGCAAGAAAATCTATCCATCACACAGAGCGCGTATATACCCATTATCCAGACATCGATGGGGTGTTTTTCTTATTTTCATTTTTTACCCATCAATTACGGCAAGATTTTAAGCATTGTTCCACTCCTCAATTAGCCGCAACACCTTTTCCTTTGATTGATCCATAATGAATGTAATGGTTTTAACAGACCACAGACAGATCACTTAGAGGAGCTCTGCTAATGGCAGTGGCAGCTCCAGGGCTGGAGTGATGTCAGTTTCTCCAAGCCCCGGCTAATTAGACACTGTGTCGCTCATTACCCAGGTAATAAGCCCTAACACTAATGGGTATCAGGCAAGACCCCCAAACACTAGAGAAAGGCAGAGAGAGGCGGGAGAGAGGACGGCAAAGAAGATGAGGGGGATGTCAACAGGGAAAGGGGTGAGACAGAGAGAGAGAGAGAGAGAGAGAGAGAGAGAGAGAGAGAGAGAGAGAGAGAGAGAGTAAGTGAGTAAGAGACAAGAAAATGTAAGCAAAGAGAAATCGTGAGAGAAATTTCACGATGGAGAAAAGAGCGCAAGATGAACGGATCTTACGGCGCTAATGCATTTCAATGCTATGCCTTTTAATATAGTACACCAGTCCTATTGGTCAAGAGTAAACATGTCATTTTCAGCACGAGCTAAAGGCACAATGGTTGCTATGCAGTGGATGGAGGGCTGTTGGAGAGTGGGGGGTGTTGGTTGGGAGAGGAAGGAAAAGAAGGGGCTGGCATTAGAGAGACGGAGCGATGGTTTCCTTGTTAACCACTTTCCCACTTAGGCCTTGTTAGCACCAGAGCTCTCAGCTGTGCCTATTATTGGTGACGGATGCTATGCTTGACTTTCTGAGAATTACTCAGACGGATAAAGCCACTGCATCCTTCACTGCTCTGAAGAAACAGCACGAGAGTCGCGATGATGTGATGCTCCTCATCATTAAGAACTTTGACATAACTGTACTCTGGTTTGGAGACAGCAAACTTTTCAGTATATAAAATCCTTACACTGTATAATACATATTAGTTCATACTGAGGTCAAACCAAAAACTCCACCTTCATAACTTGACTTGTAATGACTGTTCACCTGAAAACTGTGGAACACAAGAACAAACAGTTGGTAAACAAACAGTCTTGATCACAAATTCTGTCTTCCTTTTAACTTGTTTTAACTGTATGATCGCTTTTTAAAACTGTCAAACACTCTCTGTAAAGTGCACTGAGAGCTATGCGTGGTACTAAGGTGCGTAATGTGAATTTCATTTTATTGGCCCTAGTTGGTGAAAGTCATTTTGTATCAGCTAATTGCATTTGCTGTTAATGCCAAATTCCACAGCATTCAGGCTCTGCAACGAAAGAATGGCCATCAAGTCTTTGAGCCATCATTCTTAGCCATCAGACAAATGTTGTCACTTTTATGTGACATTTCTAATGCGTTATGTGGCTATTTTGTAACAGAACACAAAAGAGTGGTGTTAGGAAACATGCCACTGGAAATGAGATCCTCAAACAGAGTTGTATCATCAGCTAAAAGTGCATTTGTAGCCTTTGAAAGTGTGATCAGAGCGGCCCTATGTAAGTACTGAAATAAAGTTCATTTTCCAATAGGGAGGGGGCATAATCCCCCATCTCATCGCCTCATGGGGTCATGGCTCACACCTCTCCTAATAACCTTAATCTTATTACACACACAGGCAGAAAAAGTTATCCTTCAATATGAGGATTTTCAGCATGAGACTAATGCGGCTTACGATACATTCATTACTGCGCTTAGCTAAATGAAAAATAACAGTGAGATAGCCTCACCGAACTCATGCATTAAATAATATTAAATATTCATTATTTGCTATGTCAGTGACTTCGCCAGTCACTCTTCCTCTGGGTTTTGGTCAACAGAAATAGTTGTGTTCAATGTGTGTTTCTCTAACAGGTTAAAAATCTCTATAAAATTGTTATGGTGGCGGTAAAACTAACCCTAATTGGATCCAACAAAGTTCACATACAAAAAATGAAAATAAAAAATAATATAAAACACACTTAACCTTTAACTATAATACATTTCATGCGTTACACAAATAAACGGAGAGAGAGAGGGGAAAAAACGTAGTTTTTTTTTTATTTTAAAAACATCTTAGCATTTCAAACTGAAGTGATGATAAATAAAAGTGCTTTCCTGAAGCTCACGCAGTAGAGAAAGCAATGCAACATCATAATTCCCAGCAAAATGAGCATGCACGAAGTGATAAAAAAGTATGCTTTCAATACCTCTGGATAAAACCATCTGCCAAATGCATTGATTTCAATATGCAAGTCCAACAAAGCAATATTCTGTACTCATATTCCACAACATGAGCCGACACTCCACAGGCATGTCCATGACTCACTAAAAAACCAAAGAAACATCATAGACTGACCAGTATTTACACAACTAAATTGGTCAAACTGACCTGGAATTTAATTAATGGGTTAAATTAATTGCAATTCTAAATATACTGTGGTTAGAAAAATGCCTAAGCAAATATCTGCTCCACTAACAGCAACAATAAAACCACACACGCTTTATACAACAGAGGTCTGTCAGAGATTACTTAATTAACAATCACAATCGAACTCTGAGCATCTGAACTGTGACTGGAACACGCTGGAATTGTGATTCTGTGTGTGTGTGAGTGTGTGTGTGTGTGTGTGTGTGAAATGGCTATTTAACATGCCCATGAGCTGAGCAGCGGGGTCTGAAGACTGTGTAATCTCATTTAACCCTCACTACACAACACTAATTAGAGCTGACACGCTAACAACACACACCGAAAAGCCTCTCAGCGAAAAAGTCAACACCAGCCAATGACCCAGCATGCTTCCCCTCGCTCTGCCCCAAACCCCTGCTCTCCCCGGGGAGGGATGCAATTTTAGCCTAAGGATAGCAGGGAGCAGCCCGTCCCTTAGCAGGGGCCTCCCCAGAGCCAAATTAAAGCTCTTTGCTCCCTTTTTTCATGAGAAAGGGTCAACGCGGTACCCCACCACTTTTTGAGTGTGTGAACGTGCGCTGGCGTGTGTGCGCAACAGTCGAGCGCCTCCTTCTCCCTCTCCTGCCTCCCAGCGTTTGAAATGAGGTCATCATTGTAAAGGAGGTCTGAGTGGATCAAAGCCCCCTACCTACACCTGCCCTTTTCTTCCCTCCTCGCTCTCTCTCTTTTCTCTCGCTTCTCATTTATGTCTTGAAGTTTCCTATTGACTAGTAGCTTCTAAGGAGCCCCCTGATGCCCCGAGATGCCTGGTCCTCTAAAAAGCCCCCACTAAATTTTGCTTACCGCAATATTTTCTGCCAACTGGCTGAGGTTAAAATTGTGGGAGGGAGAAAAAAAAAGCCACCCACTAATTCACTTATATTCGATTACCCACTCTGGGTTTTTAAAATGCATTTTTTTTAAATGAAGCAGGCATTGACAGAAGTGATGAGATGGGCCATGTTGCAGATAAGACCTCTAATCAGCATATTTAACTTTGCCGTGCGTTTTAAAATTGTGAGGGTTTGGAACGACAGAAATGCACATTCAATATCAGCCCACACTGAGGGACAATAACACACCATTTTGATGCAAATCAAGGGACCCATTAATGTTTAAATTTATTTCAGTCCCATCCAGTAAAAGAACACATTTATTTCCTGCAAACCCAGATAATTACTTTGCCACAAAATGCATATTCCATTAAGTCAGGTGAACATTGTTTATTATATTTTGTTTTGTTGGGTTATGATAATGCGATTTATGAGTGAATGACATTCAGACCATTACACATGATGGGGAAATAAATGTTAAAAAAAAACAAAAAAAAACAAAATCCATAAGTCCTGGGTAAATGTAAATTTAAAGTTCAGCTATAATCTAAGTGCATAGATTTGTAAAATACTTGCTTTCGTCCTTCAGTTCTTTAAGCCTTGTACCATTTCTACAGCTATAACACCATGATAATCTTTTCTTTAGCCTGACGCTCAGGATAAAATTATGTTCTCATTACACTGTCCACTAAAAAAAAATGGAATTAGTACAGCATGCTAACAAAAAGCAGCCAATCCTTTAGACGGCTTTCACAACCATTGCATATATAAGGACAATATTACACAAGGAAGAGTCTTCTAATTGACTTACTGCTGAAAACAACCCACACAAAAATGGCTCCAACATGAGGCTGAGGTTTATTTGAAAGAGAGATGGATAAAGAAGGACAGCTTTTATTTGAAGATGTTAGATCATATGCTATTAAAAAGGGGCAGTTGTGTGAAGTGATGTCTCTCATTCATCAAAGAGACTGAAACTGAATGTGTTTAGCATTAAGTCGTTGACCAAAGATGAAACGCTTCGAATCATGTTGCCAGCTTAAACATAAAGACCAAAGGTCTTTTGATATTGCTAGGAATTTATTAGATACACTGGTACACAATTACACCGAAATTCCTCATCAGTAGCCATAGTGGCTTTTTTTTAATCCTTAATTATATTTTACCTAAATTAAATTAAATAAAAACTTATATAGACAAATTTAATGATGTGCATAATTCTTGTAACATTTCTTATTATTATTAAATTTTAAAAAATGATTATTTGATGAATGGAAAGTTCAAAAGCATTTATTTGAAATCCCAAATCTTATATAACTTTATGAATGCCTTTACAGTCACTTAAGATTAAATAAATGTGTCCTTGCTAAATAAAATAATAAAATGCCAAAACAATTACTGAACCTAAACTTTTAAAAGCTAGTGTACAAGCAAACACAGGAAGTCTCAGACAAATAACAAGCAATGTAAAAATGTCATTGTGTTTGTACCATTTATTATGAGAGAATAAAGACTGCATACATACAGCAGGTAAAATAAGTAATGAATACGCCACCATTTTTTCTCAATATATATATTTATTCAAGGTGTTGTTGACTTGAAATTTTCACCAGATGTCATTAAGTAATTCATGCGTACAAAGAAAACTAAACAAATAATTTGTGTAATTAAGAAATTAAGGTAAGTGTAATAATATGGAATTACACAGGGGGAAAAGTATTGAAGAAAAGGAGGTGCAAAAAGGCATGGAAAGCCAAGACACCAGCTGAAATCTATCAGTAATCAGAAAGCAATCCTGTCCCTCGTCAGTGGAAATTAATATTAGCTGGTTCAGTCCCAACACTTCAGAACCAGGATGATGAAAATTAAACAAGGGTGGACATATCAGCAAGAAAATCAATTAGTTTTAGAGAAGGAAAATAGAACTGCTCGAATAGCCCAGCCAATCACCTGACTCGAATACAATAGAAAATAAGAACTTAAGATCGGAGTTCATAGAAGAGGCCCACATGGAGGCTTTTATATGACGTATTAAATTCATTTCAGAAGTTCAATACTTTCTCCTTGTGTCATTCCAATTTATTGCACATTACTTAATTTCTATTTGTTTTATTTTCTTACATCTAGTGAAAATGTCATGTCAACTGTACCTTTAGACATGGTGACGTGTTCAGTAATTATTTTACCGCCTGTATAGGTATCTGTATGTATGTATGTATGTGTGTGTGAAAGTAAGCATTAACAATTTACAAAATAACACTGGATATAATTATGTACCGTCTATTATACATAACCAATAAATGAATATATACAATAAGTTGTATTTCTTCTCTAACTCACTGCCTCTGCCTCGCCACCACACACACACACGCACACAATTATTATGGCAACACAAAAGATCCAGGACTAGGTCATTTGACAACAAATGACAGCCAAGAGGATAGCCCAAAATAGTTTGGCTGCATCAGCAAAGCGCCGTGCACTCATATTGCCTATTCCCCTTCCACCTCCTGACACAATGGAGTGGGTAGAACCCTCCAGAGAGAGACAGAGCAATAGAGAGATGCAGAGTGAGTGAGAGAGACTGAACAAAAACACACAGTCTGCTCTCCTCCACTCCAGAATACTAGCACAGCAAACACATTCACTCCATCCACAACAACACTGGAGAATCACAGAGCTTCCCCCAGTCCTGCACACCGATTCTATATCATCCCGCAATTATGAAAGGAGAGAGCAGTTTAATTAGCTTCTCTGCCTCCACCTCTAACAAGGATTTAATTAACAAGGAGGTTGGCGTAATTAGCTGGAGATGGGCTCCTGATGCTCGCACAACACTTTTTGTTGACACTGAACACTTAGCCTTCAAAACACTCCCTCTCATATACACACACATATGCATTAAACACAAGTTATCGTTGCCTCTCTACATTTCTGCCTTCATAGATACATTATTAAATGGCATATCTGTATATGTATATATAATATTAATTATTAAAAAATTACCCTTTTTACACTACCAAATATGAAAGCATTCAGTTATATATTTCTTTACAGATGCTATGCTATCAAATACTAGTTAATGTAGATTAACAGAAACACAAATGTATTCAAAAATATATACATCCTCTTTAATCCTGTGCATGTGCTTTTTTACTGACTTCACACATACACACACAAACAGATACTATCACTCACAAACCCATGCATATACACACACACACACACTGCCCCTGGTGACAGCGTAATGGATAGGATCTCTGTGGAGGCGACTGTCAAACCCGACCACCCTAATCAGAGCGTCAGAGAGGAAGATAAAGGAGAAAATAATGAGTGTCGGGTCGGGCTTTTCAAAGAGCAACAAAAGAGCCCAGGATCAGATAGACCAACACAATGTTGAGAGCAGAAGGGAGGAGAGGAGAGAAGAGCAGGAGAGGAGAAGAGAGGAGCAGAGAGGAGAGGAGAGACTTGTTCAAATCATCTCTTTAAAAGTGAGCCTGTGTGACACTGAGAGATTTGAATCCATCTAATGTGATATAGAAACCATAAGCAACTCACGCTATAGGACTGAGCGCGCTGGAGACTCACCTGCAGTGTTGTAAGTGTCAGGGAATGCTACACATGTGATTTGGACTTAAGCGCAGTATTTGCCTGCTGTGACAAGCACTTCAACTGTGCCATCATTACTGTTACACTGCAGCTATATATCTGTACCGTGCTGCTTCTAGCTACAGTAGCAGCCCTTTACTGTAAACTCCCCAGTGGCCATAAGTTATAATCGAAGGCTCCTGGCTTGCCAACAAACACAGCTGCCTTGACTGAAATTATATTATAAAGGGATGCATATCAGATAATTATCCTTATGATGTGGCCAATGAGTTACAATTGCTGATATTTAAGTTCAGTACTATTTTGTGTTCGAAAAAAATATTTGTATTTTCTACAAGTGTATATGATCACATTTAACGGGGTGTTGATAAATTATTAACAGAGTTATTAAATTACTAGTGTTTTTAAAGATTAATAGGTTAGCGTTAGTTGGCACAGGTAATGTAAAAATGAGCATGCAATGAACTATTACATTTCTAATATTACCAATAAATGAAAACAAATCCCGTAAACCAATAAAAAAAAAACAACAACGGAATATTTGCTGATAAGTTATACTGTGCATTCTGAAATATTATCATGGATTACATAATATTGGTTTCGTCAGATAGTCCACCTGTATTCTGCTATCCCTACACATACGCTTCTCTTTTACAGCCCTGTGGAGCCTAATTATCAGCCGCACGCTAATTATTGCTGCCTCATTTAGCTGAATAACAACAATCATTAGAAATACCCCAAACCGAGCAATAAACAACAGCAAGATCCACAAAATAACACCATCACTCTCAACTGTTGTGACAACCTGCGAGCAAGTGTTGAACCGACACCCCATGGCTCTGTGGGAAAATCAGCACTGTGATATTGATCGCTCCTAAATGATAACAGGTGGGCATGCAAAATATTAGAGTAACCTCAATAAGACATAATGATCAAGTGAGACTTAAAACCATCAAATGTCCTGAAAAAGATCAGTTGATCCTGCACTATTTAGCCACTAAATGATAAAAATAAAATGAAAGATAATAAAAACTAATTTAATGAAATTAAAAAATAAAATAAAATAAAAAATGTATATTAAAAAAAGACAACCTGTAAAATATAGCAAGTTGACTTCAACGTACATTATTTTCAGGTGGGAGGTTGGTGGGAGTGACTGGATGAAATGAGTAAGTGGTGGCCAGCGGCCGTGTGAACTCCAGATGAACAGCAGAGCTCCACTGTAAGTCGAGCTGACGGAAAATAGCCCCTAATTAAAGACATGACAGCCAGCACTATCATATTCAGCCACCTGCTTAATAATACACAAAAATTAAAGGGAATATATACCGCCCCTTCCCTTCTCCCATTCATATTTAATAACCTGATCACCTCCCCTGGGAGCTTCCGGCTCAGTGGAGAAGAGGGACTATTTGAGGGTAAGTTATGGCACACCTGCACAGGTAAAATTCACGGTAATGCAGGAAAAAGTTATTTTTTGCATGTAGTGTCTGATAAACCTTTCAATAGTGATAGGAAAGGAGAATTTCGAGAGAGAGAGAGAGGGGGGGAGGAGAGAGCATGAAATTAGAAAGCTGCACACAAAAAGCAGGCAAACTCCTTGGCAATTTCTCCTCTGACAGAGATGGGTCATTATCTGATAGATTTCAGAGTCAGTTCCCACGTTATTGTTCAGATAGACAGTAACCACCCTAGAACAGCCTGGGAATGGGATACTCAACACCACTTCTATCATCCATGAGAAAACGTTGAGAAACTCGGCACAATAAATCAGCCTGAATCACAGATACTGTACAAACAGCCTTTCACTGCGAAATCACACACAGGAGATCATTTTTGTCTTAACTTGGACTCTATCAATACCTCATTATTATTTATAAATAGGGATGCATAATAATGGCTCTATATCAATAATCAGGCGATATATAAATACTTTTATCAGTTATGAGCTCAATATTGTATATATGTCCTGCTCATTTAATTTAGATTAACTTCAAGGAAAAGCTTTAATCTTTAAAAACTATAATTGAATAACACTTAAGCATAATCTTTAGCAAATATCAAAACTGAATATCCATTGTTCATATTATAAATTCTAATGCCTACATTCACTTGTTGGATTTATATTTTTTTGAGAGTGTACAATTGCAATATAGACAGTCTATTGGTTATCATAACAGAGATGCATTTATTTTGAAATGATATCTATCCATGTTCATGGCAACTTTTTCAGCAATTTTGCCAGGCTACTTTTTTAAACGTTTGTCTGCGACAGCCGGAAATTATTCAGTGTATCTCGGGCTTAAGGCCTGATGTTCAAGGTCTATACTAGGGTACGAGTATAGAATATTCAGAATGAATTATGTTCAATTTGGATTCATTCTACAGTAGTATTACTGAGGTTCAAGCAGACTGCATCAAATTCTTAAAGAACGAAGTTGAAACTGTTTGAAGATCAGCTGTCCATGTATATCTGTTATTCCTGTGGTCAAAACTACTTCCTGTGGTGTGCTTCTGGGAGAAGAAAAACATTCAAATCAATATAGCTGGCAGGGTCTTTAATTTGAAAAGGCATTTCTCTGGATCTTACATAGGAGAATCCGTCTCTGGGGATTTCTGTAATGCCGACATTCTCTTATGTTTGGGTTTAAGACATGTCATATTCTTTGTTAAAACACAGGATACATGTGCCACAACACAAGGTTAAAAAAAATTCATGCATTAACACACACACACACAAAGATTTTGGGGAGGCTTGAGTCCACCCCCTCTCATCTTAAAAATCCACATAATCCTATCAAATCACATATTCACACCCCCACTACACTCTGAGAGGTGAGGAAACATTTGTTTTCCTCCTAATTCTGCCTTTGTCCTTTCATTCTCATGTTTATCCAGAGACACGCAGTAGACGCAGCAGATTTGCGAATGTGTGGGCAATGGAGAAAACGGCGCTGATACCTGATCGGCCCGGCAGCAAAAAGGTGACACTTAATCCTGACGTCAGGCTGTTGACCCTTAGCAGTCACCTCACTAATTCAACATAAATAGTTAATGATGGCCTGCATACACACATTTTATGTAACCAAACTTGACAAATAAGTGAGGTGAACCACTCAAGAGCAAACTACTGGAAATGAGAGGCAATTTTTTCCACCATCACTCTCGTGTTTGACACCTGCATCACGGTCCATCACATCCATGCGTTCACCCAAAATCTCCACTTCTGGGTGTTTTAACCACTAATACCAACTTGTCGTTTTACTAATTCACCAGTTTGCCTATGTTGCCAACTTGCAACGTTTAAATAGGAAAATTAATTTACATTTTTTTTAATTAATTGTACATTGGCATAAAAACAATTACACGCATACATACACACGACAAACTCTCTAAAGATAAAAGCACTTACACTTGTTATAAAATATAAATATTGAACATTTGTTATAAATGTCCTTAATAACTGTCCATAGAGTAAGAATATAAAGTAACATTAATTGTTCAGAGTCAGTAACAATTGCAGTATGGACTAGGGTACCTCTTTCCCTCCTTAATGTCTTGTGACACCAGCCTGACAGTGTCTGGGAAGAAACTGTTATACAAACGGGTCTTGTTAGCAATGATAATCACGGGCCTGCAATGTCTCAGATTATATCCCTTTGGCCCCACTTGAACAGATCATAAGCTGGACGATGTTTATCCCTAAAAATGCTCTTTGCTTTCCACCTGCACCTTGGGTATATATTGTGTCCATGGAGGGGAGGTTAGAACCAATGACCTTCTCTGCGGTTTTTATGACTCGTTGCAGTGTGACTTCCTCTCAGCCAGGGTGGTGTTGCCATACCACACTATAGTCCCGCTAGTGAGGATGCTCTCAACAAGGCCTTTATAAAACATGGATAAGGGGTTGTCTTCCAAGTCCAGCCTTTTTCAGTAATCTAATAACATGCTGCCTCTTCTGAGCCATTTTTTACGGTCATTAGTGTTTTTGGCCCAACTGAGGTTCTCTGAGATGTGAAGGCCAAGGAACTTATACACTCAACAAAAATATAAACGCAACACCTTTGTTTCTGCTCCGATTTTTCATGAGATGGACTTAAAGATCTAAA
>JAUMHQ010000063.1:11375299-11451725 GCA_032361165.1 Enteromius paludinosus
TTAGAAATGGGGTAAAATTAAATCTATTTTTGGAGAAAACTAAAGTGTTTTTTGACCTTGCATACACATAAACCTGTATTAAGAGACTCATAAAACAATATTAGCCACCTTTAAAGTTGAATAATAGGGGCATTTTAAGAGTCCAGTACAAAGTTAGTTACAAACTAACTAGCCCTCAGTGTTTCCTCAGTGTAAGAACTTATGGATGGCTGATGCAACCCTACCCTGTTCATCATCAGCTAATATCTCAAAGAGTGCAGTGACAGTCACGCTGTAGGGCAGACTGCAGGTTTCACCCCTGAACTTCTTTATGAGAGTGGTATTCCAGGCGACTGATTCTGGCCTGTGCTCTGATGACTAATTGATTGGTGTTAATCTGCAGCTAAATGAAATATTCAGTTGATTCAGGGAAAGGCAGACAAGACTTGATAGGTCATGTGACCCTAGAGGTCATGTGATAGGTCTGCGTGAGAGAACTCATTAGCTGGCCTGATGAGCAGCGAGCTGTTGGCTTGTTAACCCTGGGCAGGATTGGTTTCACTCCCAAACCGGCCTGGTCACACTCCCAAACTGTGGATGTTTTCTTTTTTCTTGCTGAGCTGGGCTCCCCACAGTTATCCATGCAGTTACAGTTAAACTGCTCGAGCTCCCTAAAACAAATTATAACGTCCTTTTGTCTCCTCGGCTCCATAGTATTATTACATGGCCACCGTCCATACCGTGACACTTGAACGCGTGCACGCAAATGCCCACCCTTCCCCCCACCATTTCATCTGTGGAAATGGCCCTGTGCTCTGCAGCACACGTAAAAGTGCACTCCAGTCTTTCAAAAACACCTTCACTTTGCTCTCAGCGGCAAAGCCTTTGAACTGCTCCTTTCAAAAATGCTGCCCTTGTAGCCATGAATAATATTTGCCAGGTGTTAGAGAGAGTGAGTGAGCGAGAGACGGAGAGAGAGAGCTGGAGAGAGAGAGCAAGGGAAGAGCTGTCTAAGGTCCTGGTGCTTGAGGTGGAGGGAGCAAGAGGCTGCTTATTAGTTGTCGTTTATTGGTTCCTTGACACACACTCACACACACACACACACAAATGAATACACACACACACTATTACACGATCACACAAACATGCTCACAGGTACACACATAAACAAGATGAAAGATGAAAGGCCTGGCTTTTCCCTATACCTTTAATTTAGAGTTTAAAAAGGGAGGGAGTAGGGAGCTGGTGAGTTACGGTACATGTATAAATATGGAAGAAGCTGCATGAAGGATCTCAGCACTCTTACGCAATAACTTTACTCTTTAGTAAATCATAATTAGTTAATAATTTTGCATTACTTACAAATTTGCTGTTATTAGCATGCCCATGACAATAGATTATGTTGGCAATACCTTTATATGCAGTTTAAAAGACTGATTTTAGCAAACAACAATTTTAAATGTCATGTAAATGCTTTATGACTTTTCTTTCTTTTTTTTTTTTTTTATAACAGATTATCAGACATACATAACACATTTTACTTGGCTCCGTCCAGCATGTGAACATGTTATTGGGATTACAATTGGGCTCTGCTTTTTGTGTTTGAAATACAGAGGTGATGCATCTAGTAGATTTAAAGCTTCAAATAAAGAAGGGAAGAATTAAATTAAATTTATTTCCTTATTCACTGTGAGGTCTTAGACAAAGTGATTTTCCCTTAATTTTTAAATCAACATCAGTTTAACTCACCAATATTGTAATAGTTGTAATAATGAGGCATAATAATAATAATAATAATAATAAACCACTTTAATGATAAAAGTTTTTTTGTACTACAGACCAGGGGTGTCGCTAGACCCTTTTTAACAAACGTGTCTGACATAAGAATTATGATAATATTTCACATCATGCGTTTTCCATCAGCTTTTTGGCATATGAACTATGATTATGGCATAAGATAGTTTAATAATATACAGTATAATATACTATATGACTATGGCATATGATTTTTTTTTTATTCTTTTCGATTAGTTAATTTGGTTCACTCATGTGCTGAATCGTTTGCATTGATTTTTCACACTAAACATAAATGGGATACTTTATTAGTCAGAAATGAGCATGGATATTTACGTAAAATTTGCTGCAGGAAACAAAACTTGCAAATGTCTTTTAACTCTAAAAAAAATAAATAAAATATTAGTTTTAACTGATTTCTCAGGACTTGGTAGATGCTTATAATGAACAAAAGAGTAAGCCAAAAATGGAAACAAAGAAAAGTAAGAAAAGACAAAGACGGAGAGAATGTGACATGAGCCCAACACCATCACCCCCCCACTTTCACCCGTTTATTGTACAGCCGGGCCATATTGAAACCCACCTCTCCTCTCATACTAGCTCAAGGTGGCTCTCATGAGCTAAACACTAATTGAGAGCTCTGGCAGTTTGAATGTGAATTCTGAGAGCAATGTTTGAATGGTGTCTGTCCTTGGGTTCAGCATCATGAAGAGTGAGCGAAGGGCTGTGGAAGGCTGTGTCTGTGCATGTCCTCAGGTTGACGGTTTCAACCCACACACTCTCTCAGTCATGTGGCCTTGACTAAACTTCCATTATACGACGGCGTGACCCCATAATGAGTTCGGTGCCCCGGCCTTGAGTGGAATATGCACCACTGCACCATTGTGCACAGGAATATAGTCTTGGATGGGCTGAGAATGCCACAGCTTCAGTCCGCTACCACAGGTCCCTCCAGAGTCTAAAGTGAGGAATTATGTTCTCACGATCTACTAAAATACATTGATGTGTGCTCGGACAAGTGAGGCCTGCGTCAGCTCACGAACCACCAACGTATGGCGTACCTCTGCGCATTATCGATCTACAAGAAAATACATGAGCAGCTCTTTTGTCTTCTCAAGGCCTGAGGAGCAAACTTTCTTACAGTAAGCACACAATCACGTAGCAGCAAGAACTCTGCCATACGTTAGAATGGAGACCCAGAGTTATTCTACAGGTCAGCGGTGGAGTGATAAACGCTGGGCGCGCACATCTCTCAGCCATTGTTACCTACACAATAAGACGCTGTGCTGAGCTCTGCCATAGAGAAGCTTGAGGTAATTTAATCCATTGTGAATACCGATAATGACAATGTTTATTTCAGATGGAGACATCAGTATTGACTGTAACGCAGTACAAAATTGCCATGCACCACAGGCCACACCAAATAGAGCTGCCATCCAGCTATGCAGAAGAGCAGAGAGCATGCATTTGTGCACAATTGTGTGTGCGTTGACTATCTTCGATGCTATTTTTCCAACTGACAACTGCTCCGGGGCGACATGAAAAGGTAAGTATATTTTGCAGTCTATTAGTTTATACTTACAAATGCAAACCAAATGAAACTTAAATAAAATGCAGCCTCAAAGCATTTTTATTTGTAAATTACTTTGAAGAGCTCAAGATGATGAAGCTTTTTTTCTCAAAACACACAGGATTTTTACTGCAGCCACAGAAAGGAGATCTGACATAAAATGGAATGGAGTTAAATGAATAAAAGCGATAATTTCTGATTGCGGCCACGCAAAAGAGAGACCTATTTCTATTGCACTGAAGACGGCGCTTGTAAAACACCTCGCCGATGGAGGTGAGCACTTGATCCTATATAAATAATACACACACACACAACCAAAAAAGAAATAAAGTAAATAAACCATACCATTAATAGAACTATGAGCATGAGGGCTCTGAATAGATCCTCGCTGACCTTGATTTAAGACAGAAACACAATGTGACAAAAATGTGAGGTGTTTGAGGACATATTATTTTTTCTCGTTATAACACTTATGCACCCCCCCTCACGTTTCACTATCCCATTACCCGCAACCCCCCTTCGTTCCTCAGAGAGATGCACCTGAATAGGAATAGCATGTTCTTTAGATTTGCATCTGCTGTTAGGCACTTGCTGCATCACAGGCTCTGAAAGCTCTCTGAATGGAAGCTCTTCAGCGAGCTGCACACCTTGTTCTGCAAGGCTAATTAAGGCCCAACAATTAGCCATGCAGGAATCAGGACCGTTGTTTCCTCGCTGACATTTGTAACTGATAAAGTCGAAGAGAAAGGCCGTGTCACGCTGATGGGGATGAACAAATCGTTCTCATTTGAAATGCACCAACCGAAATCTTACTTCGCTCGCCTCTTTCTCAGACGGAGCTGAACTTTGGCCGTTAGCTCCCGGCCTCTTGTGCTGACACCTAATAAGCATAAAATCAGATAAGACAGGGAGCATGAGGAAACAAGTGAGGGTGTCGAGCTAGAACACAACAGGACAGATGTCTTACTCAGCTGGTTCAAAGGGAAGCTAAAGAACACTGGGGCTGCTAATGTGATTTAGCTAGAATGCATTCAGGTTAAAGGTTACAGTGAGACCGCCGGGCAGCAGCAAAACAGATGACAACTGTGAAACTAACCATGACAGATGGGAATTAAAGTGACTGACTGAACTCACACAGAACCATGTCAAGAGTCATTTCCTCTGGTCTTGCAAACACTTATCTTAATCTCTGACAGCAGTGGGACTGACATATAAAAAAAGGATTACATTCGTTTTATTCTGTCCTTTAGATACGTATATGCACACAGAACAACGCGATGGTTTTAAGCATTTAGCTATTAAATGTATAGTCTTAAAAATGTAATCCTTGGATGATTTTATCAGAAGAAAAGTGAAGATGAATGTGAAATCAAACTGACGATGCTTACCCTTAATCAAATTTAGACTTTCCTAAGACAAGCCATTGTAGTCTTTTACCTATTGTTTCCTTGTCAAATCCTGGCAACGCAAGCACTTGATGAGAAACAAATTCAATACATATCAGGCTTTCAGACCAATTAGTCTATTTTTCTAAGACCAATCAGAAAGTCATCCGTCACAGTATGAAAACTTCACAACAAGGTCAAACAAACCAAAACGACGTCTAGGTTTAGAGTTCTGAATAAAGGCAAAAGGTGAGGTTTTTCTACTAAAGAAAACTGATTAAAAATACTAACAAATAGCCACATTTCAGATGTCAGGTTTCCGGAGTGAATCAAAATATTATTACAAAACAAATCAATTACCACCAAAAATGGAAAATCCAGTACTATGTCGAAAGGTCATGGGGAAATGCATTTAAAACCTACACGCCATTACATATTTCACACGAATCAAGATTATACCGTTCCAGCAGTGAATTATAAGGATTCATTCCAGAAAAGAAATATTGAGTTAACAAAAGATTGTTGTCCCTCATATAGAATGGTTTTTGCATTGCATGCTTGTTTTGGGTTTTATCATCACATTATTGCACACTGCTTTTTTAAATAATACTTTTGTTTCAGATTTAACAAGAAAAAATAGGGTTAAAAGGAGGACAAGGAAAAATAATAATGAAGAGATTGTGAATCAGAAAATAGATTTTAAGGATTTAAACAAACCAGGAATTTGAGAGCGAGAGAGAGGGCTCCCCTGAAAGGGTTAAACTCGAGTCTCCAGCTTTTATGCTATCATCCTTAGTTAAATTGAAGAAGAAATTAGCAGAGCAATTACCACTTTAAATTGGACTAATTCCTCTGGTCTTGTCACAGCTGTATTCCAAAATATGTGTTTTTTTCCTTCCCCATCTAGCACACTGTTATTAATTTTTCTAATTTGAATCTTTGCCTTTTCACCAACTGACACCTGGGGCTGCTGATGGGGCGCCTCTGTCAGACCTCTTTCAAATTCGCACCCCTCCTCATTCCCTCTTTCACCCTCCCTCCCTCAAAGGAACATACTGTATGTACCATATTTAATCCAATACACCATTTTCAGCCCTTTATCTTTATCTTTTCAACGTTTACATTTTCTAGCAGCTGTTCAACATCTACCTCTTTCTGCACAAACCCCAAAACACATTAGAACTCAAAATGTGCAAAAGGTCACAGGAAAGTGTTCTGGATATATTTACCGTGTTATGTTCTCCTTCTAGTGTTTCATTGACAGTATCTGAAGAAATAAATATAAATGTTATCTATGTATTGGTGTGCTTTTAACTCCTCGAGAGCTTCTCATGCATCCAAATTGTGATTAACCTCAAGCGTACTTATTGACTGGTTGTCTATTGCTCCATTCCCCAGGTGCTGGCTCTGATACACTGCGTCTAGAGACCAGGTTTATAGGATTAGGTCTGACAGCTTATTCTGTCTGCTCACTGGATCTGGATACATTCACCTTTGCCTCTTGTTGTTTCGCCGTATGTAACCGAAACAATCAATCTGATTATGGGAGTCTTACAGAGGATAGGACATCTGTCACCCCTACTGCTTAGACTTAAACCAGAGCAGACAGTGATGTTTGATGCATTGAAACCCAGATCATTGATCCCCCCCACGCAGGATTTAGGATCGTAATTAACTCTTGATTGGAATAACATCCAGTCAATAGTCAATAATAGACTTTGCTCATCAATATCGCCACAAGGTTGGTGATATTACTGTGCTCAAAGATAGCATGTGGCTTAATTAACCCGATTCATCTGTACCCTCACTGCTTTCATCCTTTAAGGACATATCAGATTGACTGTCTGAAGCGGCGCTCTGGAAAGTATTGGAAAATGTCATTTGTTGAGAGTGGGCGTTTGGTAATAACATTGCATGACATAGGTTCCAGCACAAGTTGTGGGGTGTGAACAAGTTTAGTATCTTTCAAATGTTTATGTGTCTAATATGATTGTGGTAACAAGTTGAGGGTGTATTGGTTGAAACTATAATAATAAGGAGCAGCTGGTTAGTCAAGCTAACAGTAAAGCTAACTGTACATTTATATTGTGCTCAGGCATGTAGAAGATGCTTTCAAAATCATAAATACATTTACAGTAAGTAAATCTGCCAATTCTCAGACCATGATCCTCAACTATTGCTAACAATTACAAAATCCCACCTTTTTTTGATAGCCCATCCCCAATCTTCACCTTTTAAAACAGCATGTTGCTGCCAAGGCTGTTGCATTAATACAAACCTCCTCCATTTTCCAAGGAGATCATTTACCTGTCTCCAAAACAATTTAGTTTTCAAACCAGAGATGTAACGTTGGGTTATGAATCTGCCCGAGACGTTCGTGAAATGATTAGCATTTCCTGAAGAAACCTCTGAGAAACCTCTACAGTAGGTATAGGACCCTGATCTGCCACAACATCTTTACATCTCGCCCAAATTGGTTTTAGATGTAGGCTCTGCTAATGCTTACAAAACTTGCCTAAGCATTCACTTACTCAGTATCAGTAATCGTCACCCAAAAGTAGGGGCAGATTTGCTGGGCAGGAGAAATCAACTTCACATTGTTGAAAGATCTGAAACATGCAGATTTATATATCAATATAAACTTCTTAGTTAATACTTTAGCTATGGACTCAATTATATTCAATTAATAACCTCTTTGTGCTAAAATCATTACTGCAATAAAGATGCTTAGTTGACATTCCAGTTCATAGATAACTCTTCCATTAAGCAAGGCCTGGGCTGATCGGCTCAGTGAACCAGAAAAGACATTTGGAGTTTCTAAAACTGCCAATTAATTTCACAGTCTGAACAAAAAGGTTTTGAGAGTACTATTACTCTATTGACTTAATATGGGTTTCATTAATGAATTTACTTCATGATGAATTTTTCTGAAACATTTATAATTAGGATAAATATTATTTTAAATAAACTGTGCGTTCACACAAATTAATTTCATGTGAAGCCATTCCACTTAATATACTCTCATACGCTTTGTTTAGTATATTATAAAAGCAAGCGTTTTGGTGCTGCATTGATGCTTATTATTTAAATCCAGAATGAACAGGGGCACCAGATAACATTTTTAAAATCAAATGAGTCTATGCAATTTCAGGATAAGCACAAAGTTTTAAGCTTAAGGACATGTTTTTCTGTTAAAATAAATGGAAATAAGCATTGTTTCTAAAATCTTTACAATTTCAAGATGACAGAGATTTCTTGGCAAAGCCTTGTACTGTCCTTACCCTGTAGTGACTGTCAATAGATGGGAGGCTCTTGTTCCACAGTGCAAGCCAAACATATTTTTTATTTTGAAAATTCTGCCTTCTGCATCTCATATAAGAAGAAAACCAATGCTTGTACACTGTAAAATTTGTACACTTACAGGAATAGGATCGATGGAGGAGTCAGTACACAATGAATTTAAATTTATTGAGCGCTCTTATCGTTTCCTTTCAAGAATGGCAAGCTGGTATTGTGGGTGGCTTCTGGGTTCTTTCCAGATCTCATTTTCACCTGATTTTACAGTATCTAGATGTTTTTAACATTTGCACTTTTTTCCTCTATCACAATGCAATTAAGTGTCATGACCGCCTTAACCAGGAATTTAGAAATGAATGACAGCAACATATCTCTGCCTCCATAAGCACTCTCCCTCTCTTCATCCATTCCTCTTTTTCTCTCACTCACAGCTGACATAAAAAATCATTAATCCAATATCTAGAAGGGGGACATCGAGTCCAATTTTCATTTTCCGAGATTCCTTTTCTTTTCTTGTAATCTGCTCAAACAGCAGATTACTTTCACTGCAAAGAAGGAAAGTCTTCAAAAAAACACTGATGTGAAAAACAGAAGAAAATATTAAAGAGAAACAGATCCCAACCAACTGAAAACTGCCAAATTACAGCGTTTTGATTTGAGCCAGAGAAGGCCCCCTTCAATAGGTCAAACTATGTGTGTTTGTTTGTGTGTGCATTTGAGTGGCCGAGCTCTCGTGTCAGGTCTGTGTGTGAGAGAGAGGTGTGGTGGTGCGGAAGAGCGAGCTGAGAGTACTTACTGTCAAATGGAGGATGAGAGGGGCGTGAAACACAGCGCTGTCCCTTTAACCTTTGACCCCGGCTGAGACAGAGTTTGAAGTACAGGAAATGGGAATAACCTCTGACACGCACAAATAAACGGACGCACTAAGACAAATAGAGACACAAACACAATGGAGATTTCATAAATAAGAGCGCGAGAGAGAGAGAACAGAGAGCTACAGTGCTTTGAGTGATGTAATCATCCTCGAAGCAAAATCCGCTCCACCTCAGGAAGCTTATCAATTACAGAGAGGCATCTCATATAGCACACATGTACTCACAGCTATGATCAAACAGACTATCACACAACAAAAGAAAATAAAGGATGGATTGCTTTTCCCCGGCTTTTCCTAATTCCCTGTCAGCTTTGACTAAAGGTCCTGCAATGCTAATCTCTCACGCTACAGAGGGAAAATGTCAGTTCTGTATCCGCTTTATCTGGAATTACAGATATACTGGAAAAACTTCCCATCAGATAAGAGTCCATCTACTCCATAGGGAAGAAGTCGTCGCAGCTGCCTTCCTCTATATCTAAGAGGAAGATAGCGGCTTGACTGGACTACTGGCAATCAAAATGGTCCCCGACTCATTACAACATATTACTGCTCCCTTTCTTTCCTTAACCCCTCTGCCTCCTTCTCCGCCTTCCTTTGCTAATTCCAATTCCGTCTCTTGTCAGACCGGAGACTCCTGTCAGATAGCGCAAACTTGCTGGACATATCATCAGATGTCTGTCCTGATTCAGGACGGCCTTATTCAGTACCCCACCAAAAATGATGACGATGCAACAATCTCGTATAAACGAAGCAAAACTGAGCTCTTGGGTTTGGAGATGGCGCAAGGTTGTTCTTTTTCTTTTTTGGCCGGTTCTCCTCTTTATCGTCGTCACATCTTAATTTATAACCGAGTCGTCATTATCACGTCTGTCAGCCTTGTTTAACCTCTCCTGATCTCCCATGATTCCCTGCTGGCTGACAGACATGATTGCTTGCCTTCTGTCCGCCTGCTGATAGGAGCTGAGTGATTAGCCCGCCTTCTACAGCTAGACAATGATGCATTGGAGTCAGCAGTCTGGACTACATATTAATGAGAGGGGTTGTGAGACTTTGATAAGACTGGGCAATGATACACTTTGGGAAATTTGGGGGTGGCAGCGAGGAGGTGGAGGCAACAGGGAGGGAGGAGAAGAAGAGGGGTAACAGTATGATGCTTTCAGGGCCATTTAGCTATTACCAGCAATAACTGCTACATATACTGCATAAATAAAATAAATAAAACATGTCTCGCAGTGCATATCACCTTGCACATCTGAAAAGGGGTAACAAGCATTTAATACTATGTCAATTGCTACACTCCATCTCATTTCCAGTGCCTCTACCACAAAAGAATAATCAATTTGTATTTTTTTTCTTAACAAAGGGAAAATATGCAAGAAGCTATGATGCAGCCATAATGTAACTTGATATATTTATGATGAATGATAATGATGGCGTACAATAACGCTATTTAAGTAAACTCATCTGTTTTATCCTGCAAGATAGCATTTTGTTGACAAAATGTTAAATGTAAATCATCAGGATATTTTTTTTTATTATAAAAGTGTACAAAAATGATGTACAAGACCCTAATGATAACTATCAGTTCTGGACAAATAATGGTGACAACTGATATTTACTGTGTTTAAAAAATAGTGAAAAAAATTAGACCATCAACTAAAATGCACACTTTTCCTTTCATATCCGTATGAACTGCACCTGAAATATTTATCAAAAAGGTCCATAGACACAATTCTGCATGTCAGCTACATACAGTAAATACAGTACAGTCCATTTTAATGCAGTCTCATGGAGTGTTTATCGAGCTTTTTTATCTAAATAAATATGATATCACATACTACTATATTTACTCCTCTTTAACAAAGCAAGCTTTATACACGGTGTTATATTTCAAAACAGTGAGGAATTCAAGTGAGCATTCTTGACATGTAGAAAAGATTTTGCTCTCTCCAGAAAGCTCTATTACGTCTGAGAGTAAAATAACAATAAGAGAGTGAAAATGTTTTCTGGCCACCCAGGCCTGCCTCCCATCTACCCTTTCAAAGCAACTAATGGCTACTTGATCCTAAATGCTCTGTTTGTACAACTCTCTGCCTCTGAATATGTGTATTCTGCAAGATGGATGAAGAGAGAGGGAAAGGAAAAAGACGAGAGAATGGCAGACGAAATGAGACAGAGATATTCTCCAAACGATTCTGTCAAATGTCACATCGGTGCACAGCGACGGGAGAGAGGGGTGGGCTGTGCCATTTCAACGAGAGGGGTCACGGGATTTCTGGGGGCATATGGAGAGAAGTTAATATCACTCTTTACTATCATCACGTGACTCCATCCCGCTTTTCTGATTCTCTCTTCTTAATTCACAAGCTTTAAGGGAAGCTTGCTGAAAATTATTTACTAATAATTTCATTCCTTCATTTTTTTATAGTATATTAAAACCTTTAAGTAATTTGCTATATCCGAAAAGGATTGAACATTAATCTTATATAGTTTCTGTTTATCTGTTTTTAAACAGATGGCAACAAAGTATCCTTCTCATACAGCACTGAATAAAATGAGTGCAAACATTTTTAAAGCTCTCTTACAGCATGTTTGTTATAGCAACTCAAACGTGTGTGTGTTTTTGATACAAATAAGGAGGGGGCAAGAGGCCACCCCAACCCATACACACACACACACACAGGCCTAACAAGCCCCTTCATCCCTCCGCCTACCCATCAGCAGGGCTGCATGCCAATAATTTCTCCTTACATTTGAGTGGGCTCCAGTTAAACTCAGGCACTAATGGGGTTTTTTCCAGATAAGAAATTACCAGTGCTGGTCGCTCCTTTGTCTCTCCCTGGGAGCTCAACTGCCGTCGCTACGGAGAAAGGCCTCGGTTACCAGAGAAACGGAGAGTGTGCTACCCGGGTCTCCATGGTAAAGAACAGAGCATTTTGTCACAGACCTCTTTTCAAACCCTGAACAGGCTTTAACAGTTTGGCCACAATCAGGACAAAATGTAGGCCTACACCATTATTTGTTACAGGAGAACCTACCATATGCTTTCACTTTTCACGGTCCCAGACTTCACAATCATTGCAAAATCCACAGTATACATCCGCCGGGCAATTTGCACAAATGTAAATAAAAAATAAAAAAAACAACTCTATCTCACTCTCAGGGCAAAATATTTAATGCACTACTTTATAAACATGGTCAGGGTATATAAGCTTAGCACTAGAAATAAAAACTGCAATGAGAAACAATTTGCATATACACTTTCATGGTAAATTAAATTATCTAATTTCAATTATTTTATAGCTAATCAGTTGCATAATGCTCAAACTACATTTTCAAATTGGCTAAGAAAAGCTTGACATGATATTTTAGACATGCCTCAAATAACACCTGTTTGCAAAAGTTGTTTGTCTTCTACCAAACATTAAGCAATTACTAAGTGATTCTGATCGTCTTGTAAAAGCTGTATTTCAATATTGGCTTTACAGAGTCTGTTTCATGGACTGCTATCTGCTATCCAAAAAGCACCCAATGAAGGTAAAAGCCAACGGCCTTCAAACTGCCATTACTGTATGTTGATGCTAAATTTTACTAAATTACATAAATATGTTTTACCGATTGAGCTCGAACCTAGCCGCAATGGCTAAAACCATTTTAGAAATACCCAATTAAATAATAAATTATGAGTTTAATAGACAGAAATAAAAAATAGACCGTTATTTTAAAGGAAACGCAGAGGCGTTTGGTTTTCTCGCGTTCAGTTTCTGTCTCGGTTTCCTCCGAAGTAACACACTTGCACTCACTCTCTATTTCTCACTTGAAAAGAGATGAGAGGTGAATGAATTGAGGTGGAGAGGCAGAAGAGGAAAGGGGGAAACTGTGAGAGGCAGCAGCTATTCTCTGAGAGAAAACACGGGCGCCGGTAGCCTCCATTTCACTTCAATCACGGCGAGGGAAACAGGGAAATTACAGCGCACACAAAGACACTGGCGCCGTAATTTCAGGATAGACAAACCCTGCAATAAAATTACCCAAATTACCGGCGTGTAGTGAAAGTGCTGCTCACCGCTAATCTTCCAGTGTCAGCAGCAGCAGCTCCATCACCGGCGTCCCGCCGCAAGCGCGAGCTCATCCGCGCGCCTGTCATTATCGCGAGCGCGCGATCACTTTTACCAGGTGCTCACTCATGAGAGCGAGCGACTACCGATACACCTTTCATTTCTCTCAGATGTTTAAATCATTAGCCCATTTCACACAAATGATGGGGTACAATTTAACAGATACAGGAAAGAGGAATAAATCGAGCATTAATAATAATAATAATATAAAAATTAAATGCTCAAACTCAGTATTTAGTATAAGACACTTGATCCCAGAAATTCAGAAATAATTATCTGAAAGCAAAACAATTTAAATACACTAAAGTGGACTTAAAATAAGGTTTCATTTTTAATTATTATTTCCCTTCCATGCATTGAAACTGCAATATAATTTTTAAAATGTCAAAATCAGCAACATTCACCCAAGCAGTGAAATAAATTCGTTAGATACGATAATTGAAACACATGACTATTACATTAAATGTTTATAAAATAGATTTTTAATTATATAAATGTATACTGTTATTTATGTTTTTTAAATTACAGGATGCTTAATTTAACCCTAACCCTAAACAAAAACACTTGATAAAAAAATTTTTATTTAACTGTTTGTATGTTTAGAATTACTGTAATGCCAACCTCAAAATACCAGACTGCAGTAAACATGCTAATATTCATTTAAATATTTTTTTCATGTGCCTTGTTGTGTTCTCCTCATAATCTTCTCCGTTTCTGCATCTGAGATACAGATCATCTGGAAACAAAAGCAGATTTTCTGCTGTTCAGTTATTGGTAAGATGGCACTACAGTTGGCGTGGGAATTCAAGCCCCAGGTCATGATTACTGTATAGATTTCAGCTCTAACCTAAAAACATCAGCCAAACTCCTGCTCAGTAAAAACAGCGACAGAGCATCATATCAGGGTTTAATTGCGTTCAACAATAAGAAGTTCTGCAACAGCCTGAAACTGTTATTGTACAGTATCTACCCTTTTTTTTTTTCACTAAAATGATCTTTATAGGACAACAAAAGCCTTTATTCATCTCAATATTTATTTATTTATTAAATGGTGGTTCCCCAAAAATATTACGATAATCACTTTTTAAAAATCAGTTTTCTCTCTCTCTTTACTTTCCTCCACATTTAATGTAGTGCAGCGGAAGGTTAATCTGTTCAAGAACAAAGATGCTGTGAACAGAAAAATAGCTGTTCTTGACCTCTTTCTTGAGATGAACTCTGTTTCTGTTGTCTTTCATTCAAACAGTCCTCAACACTGGAGGAAAGAAGAGCTGTATTATCAAATGCTAAAAACAAAGTATTTTTGAACTACTGAATCGCATCAAATCTGATTGGGTGACCACAAGTATTATGATCTGATTGCAGGACAAAAAAAACAAAACACTTTCACTCCCATTTTTCATGCTCCTCTGAATGTCGATGCACTGCAACTCTGAAACAAAAAGCGACAAGATGAATACTTGCTAAGGATTTTTTCAGCACATCCTCAGGAACGACATCAAAACAACAGAGCACTTTTGATAACTCCTCTGTTTCCAGACTTCCTGCTGTGAAGCAGGAAACGTTCCAGCTAACCCACAACCAAAGTGTATGCTGAAGTTTTACTGACAGAGCGCACAAAGGCGGAAGCCACAGACACAGAGCGATTTCACCGTCTCCATCACCTCCCCAGCATCTTATCCTGCTGTTCTAGCTAGTATCTGCCGGAGTCAGGCCGTCTTGATCTCTAAGCGGCTTTATGAGTGGACTTACCTCACATTAAAACAAGTGGAATAATTTCATAAAGTATAGCTACTCACAGGATTGTGCTGCACTTTTACGAATAAGGTTCCAAAAGTGGGGTTTAAGAAGAACTATTTAAAGAACCTTCCAGTAAACAGTTCTTAATAGAACCTTAGTGTGAAGAACACTTTTCAATATAAAGAATCTTTTGTGTAATAGAAGGATTCCATTAATGTTCTTCATGAAACCATCAATGTCAATAAAAAACTTGTATTTGTAAGAGCGTGCTATGGACTGCCAGGGTTATTTGGTGAACTGAGTTCTATATGAATGACCCTGGGAGTGTTAAAGTGCACATTATCAGCTGTAACACTGCATGATATTCCTCGCAGTAACATCTCGGCCGTTTTGTGGTCACGGTGGGAGAACTGCACAGTAACATAGTAATTTATAGTACGGTTAGTGTGTTGTGTGGTGTTAGCTGGGTGTGACAAAAAGGGTGAGTAATTGGATTGTGTGTGTGTGTGTGTGTACTGCTCATGCTCAAGGCCTCGCTGGCTGGCTGCAGACTGGATGCATTTGTTGGGGAAGATACGGAGGAGCTGCTCTAAGAGAGCTAATCACCAGAAAGGGGAGAGACCATGACACACACTGTGATTGACACACAATGGCCGTGGATTCTCTCGCTCTGCTCCACTCATCTCTTCTCGCTCTTTCTAAAGAAAAGAGAGAATGAAGAGACAGGAGGAGGGGGGAGGGGGGGTTAGAGGAGGAGGGGGAGTGGGACGGATGGAGGGTTGTAGGGAGGGGAAGGAGAAGTGAAATCAGTCCATCAAACCTGTAACTTAACCGGGGTAAAGAACGACGGGGCCGGTGTAAGTAAACACAGCCTCATTTACAGGCACGTGCACACGCAAACACACAACACACCCTCGTAAACACTGCAAAGGGCAGGATTTGAGAGGATTATTTCCCATCAGCTGTTTAAACAGGCCCTTACACCAGCCTACTGATGGGATTGTGCTCTGATACTGTGGTAGGCAGATAATGTTCACAGTCTGACACACATGCTGCCTGTCTGATACTGTAACACAACAAAGCGTGGCCGAAACAAACTGCGAAACCTTGCTAAATTTAGCAACATATAGTTTGGCGGTAAGATGCCCCAAAGAATTACCACAGGAAGACGTGAGTTGCACGTTGTTACTGGTATTAATGTTAATAATTTCAGTTCAATACTTATTGTAATTATTCAGTAATTCCATGAATTAAATGTACTTTGCGGACATTTTCATTACAAGCTAATTAGATCATTCAATTTGAAGTCACAGTGTTGTTATTGAGACATATCTTCAAAGAAATATTGGCAATTGAATGTGTACATATTTATATGCTTGTATATAAGTCATGGACTAAATCTACCTTTCCGATAAATCTCTTTTACTAGGACTGTGTCATTGTTTAGTTTTCAACTAAATTGTCAAAGCAATTTTTTATAGAATAATTGATTTAGTATTTTACATTAATTACATTATTCTGCATTCTATAAAAGTTTACCAAGGGGGGGATTTTTGTCCTAGATAGGACCGCAGTAGTGGGTAATTTTAATATTATTAATTTTACATTTAAATTTGACAGCTAAATTTGCAAATGATCCTATTTAAGTCCCTTAAAGAGACAGTTAAACCAAAAATAAAAATTCTGATATTATTTACTCACCCTTGTGTCGCTCCAAACCCGCAAGACTTTTGTTCATCTTCGTAACAGAAATGAAGGTATTTTAATAAAACTGACCTTGACCAAGTAACGCAAATGAAATGTTCAAAGCCAATATGGGTAGTAAGGATATTATTAAAATCAGTGGCGATAGCAAACAAAACAAACAACTTTATTCAACAATTTCTTCTCTTCTAAGCCAATCTTCACCACACGTTCATGAGATTGTACGACACGTGTGGTTCTGCTGATGCAGGAGTCGGCGTTCCGATGTAAAACCTGGATGCGTGACTGAGCGTGTGTTGAAGACTGACACGGTAGAGAAGAAATTGCACAAAAAGTACTCATGGATTATTTTAATAATGTACTTACTACCTATCTTGGCCTTAAACATGTCAGTTGCATTGCTTTCTATGCAGGGTCAGAAAGCCTTTTTTCATCAATAATATCTTAATTTTTTTTTTTTACGAAGATGAAAAAGGACTTACACTATCGAAAACAACAAGAGGGTGAGTAATTACTTTTATTGTTGAACTAACCCTTTTTAATATAATAAACTATCATCCTGCAAATGCTAAACATGTATTTAAATCTGTTACAGTTTAAAAGTAAATGCACATTGTTTTCAACAGAGGCGACTTCAGCCATTAGAGTTTATTTGTAAGCTGCAAGGAGAACCTCTGCCTGTCAGGACTTATTTCTCACAGCTCCTCAAATATGACTGTTTTAAATCATATTAAAAGCATTTTGACCAAGCACTTCTTGCAAATGGACAGGACACCTCTCATCTGAGTGCAGTTTTCCAACTCTATCATTTCTCCATCTGCAGAGTGCATGTGTTTGCATCAGGAGGATCACAGACACATGAGAAATGATTGGATAATGATACAGAAAGGAGGAAAAAATGCCTCTAGATCTCTCTCATCTTCATGGCATTGTATAGAAGAGAGGGAGGTAAGAGTCAATCTGACGAAGATTATAGAGGACTTGAACAGGTGCCTGTTGTCGTGCCCTATTTCAGTAATGTACTCTAATGTAGGCTCCAAAGTGACTGGGCTGAAAGGTGTCTCACCCCCTGTGATCCAAATTATGGAGCGCACTGATGAAGGCAAGAATCTAACAAAGCCCCCTGAGCTGCAGAAACACAGATATTTAGTCTAGCTGATATCAAGCTGACTTTAAAGACGTTTTAAAAAGCGGACACACATGCATTCTTAGAAGAAACACTTCTGCATTTCTATTGCAGTTTTACTGGTTTTATAACTGATGTAGACTTACAGATACTGTAAAAACAAGCTGCAAATACACATTTCAACCCAGGATGTTTGCCTGCTGTGCATCTGAAAGATTTTGAAGACAGGCTGTCCAGACCAGAGAAAAATCACCCTCAAATTAAAATGATGTCTTCATTTTCTCACCCTTATGTCATTCCAAACCTGTATAAAAACAGAAGGAATTTTAAAGAAACACTTTGTTCGTCAACTTTTCTGTGTTTTCAATATTTTTGGTCAGGTCTTGACATTCTTGGCATTGTTTTGTTGTGTTCCATCTTTGGAATTTCTTTGTGTTCTGTTTCACAGTTGCTCTGTATTGCTTTTGTTTAATAATAAATCATAATCTGCACTTGGATCAAGTTCTTATTTTTGCTCATTTTGTTGCGTTGCAGCTTGTTTTCATTGTTTTGCAGCTTGTTTCCATTTTGTTGTGCTGATTCTCCTGGAATGACTCGCACATACAGTATGACATTCAGTAGACGTGAAAAAAGTATGGATATTTCTTACAAATATGCATCGATTCGGAGGCATTTATTCACCCCCAGAGCCGTTTGATGCACATTTTATTATGTGTGTGCTCGCTTTATTTGACTTAATTTGGACTTTTGAAGCAAAACACCCACTTACTCTCATTCTAACATTTGGAAGAACAAGGAACATTTTTAATATAACTCTGATTGGATTTGTCTGAAAGAAGAAAGTCATATACACCTAGGATGCTTTGAGGATGAGTAAATGGGCTCATTTTCATTTTGGGGTGAACTGATGGTTTAATCGATTCACTGGTTCATTTAATACAATATATATTTTCCCAATTTTTCTTTAACAGCTTCGCAATTTTATACTGTTTGTCACACAAGAAGCATACAAAACACCTTTGAATATAGTGTAATCTGAGTCAGTTTTATGATGCAACCCCAGTACTCATTCATTCCATTATACTGAAAAGGGTGGCCAAATATTCTTTAAAAAAAAAAACACCCTTTATGCTGCATGGACAAAAAAAGGTCATAGATGTTTGGAATGAACATTACACACATCTAAAGACACTGACCAAATGATATATTATTCGAAGCGGCTTACAGTGCATTTAAGTCATTTTATTATTTCAGTATGCATGTTGTCTGAATTGGGCCTTGATAGCATTAGTGAGCTACAGGAGCTCTGGTACAGTAGTTCCCAAATACACCATAAAGCTGCAGGCGTACAGACACAAAAAGACAGAGCCCATCAGTATATAACCGTGATAAAATAAAGTGCTCATGAATGACCTCTGATTGCTTGCAGGTTATTTTGCTTAGGGCTGTGAATTGCGGGGTTGCAGAGCTCCCCCTGTTGATCAGTTCTTAAAGTACACTATTTTCATGAAATTTGCTGACAAAACTTTTAAAGTAAAACATATTTTAAATATGCATGGCCAAAACATTTAGAAAGCTAACAGTCTATGACAGGCTTCGATATTATGCAGAATCCTCACTGGATGCAAGGGAGCAAGTGAACATTCACGTCAGTAGACTTCAGCCGGTTGGAAATCCATTTATAAAAACTTATTCTAGAGTAAATACAGATGTCAGTCTATTTTTCTTTAAGATACCCTGAGGTCTCTCTCTCTTTCTCCATCTTTCTGTCTGTCTTCGCTCACTGTCCCTGTCTCTTTTTTTTCTCTGTGAGCTAATTAACCTGGTTGCTCTGTAGTAATGAGTTCTCTCTGGTGGCAGGCAAGCTCTGAAAGGGGAGGCGCAGGCTAGCGATCCTCTCTGGCCGTATCATCAGGACATTGTCAGGCCAAACAATGGGCTTATCTGCCTGCTTTTCGCCACCCCCCAATACCCCCCCATCCACCCTCCCGATTAACAGGGAGGAACCGGGGAGATGGAGAAAAGGGCATGTCCTTGTCCAGGCCCAATAAATGTCAAGGAAAAGGCCAGGGGAGCAGCCGTACCCTATATACATTAGGATCTAGATTAAAGCACGCAGGTCAGGATTAAGGTGGCCCAAGCAAGAGACAAAACATGCCTTTAGACATACTTTAGCATCAAAGAATAGGGGTTAGGAACATGGCGATTTTCAACAGTAGGACAACTTCACATAACATTAATGCATTCAGCAGACACTTTTATATAAAGCAACACATACTGCTTTCAAGTTAACCACATAAGAAGGGGCTTGGATATTTTTCAATTGAATGAGCAGAATGTTGCAAAGTTGTATCTGTTATTGAAGTTTGTTATTGTAATTCACTGCTAAACATCTTCAAAAATGAGACTTCGTGTTATTGAGATCTTTATACATATTCTCTCATGTTACAGCTGTTAAGATGTGTAATTAAGTGCTCTATAATTAATGTATGGTTACATATAGTAGAAACTGTGTATAAATGGAAAAATGACAGGATATTAGAAGTCAGTGTGGGAGTGTATGCGTTTCTGGAGGTGGAAATTATGAATGAGAGAACAGAAAACAGCATGAAAAGCTTATGGAAATATTAGCAAAGGTAGAGATAAACAACTGTAGGCCGCCTAAATTTCAAATGAAAATCTGTCTAAAAAAGCAATTTGTAATTCCTGAAATGTTCAGGTTGCTCTGCTACCGTATGACCATCTTGAATCAATTTCTGAAGCAATATTTTCAATAAGGGCCTTGAAGCAACAAGTGTCCAGAAAGGCCTCTCGCTCCTTTTCTTCTCCTGAATTTCTTAGTGAGGTAAGAATGGAGTAATGAGAGGAGGGGGAGGTCTAGAGATCCAGAGCTCACCTCATTTCCTCCATCCATTGTACGAGTGGCCACTTAGCACTGTGTACAAGGGTACCAAGCTTGGAGAAAGAGAAGGAGCAGAGAACGAGTGAGAGAGATAGAGAGAGAGTATGTGCAGAAGAGAGGTGGAAATGAAGACGACAGGAAAAGAAATCGAAGAGGCTGAGAGGATCAGTTTAAAATGCTCCATTCCCATCTTAAATTGAAGCAGATTTTAGATGGACTTTTGAGAAGCAAAAGTGTGGTTTGGACGAAGCAGAGACCAGACTATTGGGTTTGAGGTATTTTGATAGGCTCTGTATAATGCTGGGAAGTAAATGCGTCTCTCTCAGGTGCAGCTGGCCACCCACAGATCAACAACCCAAACAAAGATGCCTCTGTTGGGGCCTCCCGCTCCTACAGAAGCTCTCGAGTGGCTGGAGGTCTGCAAGAAACCTGCAAGACCCATTCATTTGTCCATTCACACACACAAATCCATGCACATACACACATTACACAGCACTGCTAATTAATCCAGAGATTACCAAACCAATTACAACCACACTCCATCTAATTAGAAATTATTTAAAGCATTTTCCAATTAGGCTTTACACATTCATTTAACAAGACCACCATGCATCAGGAACAGCTCACAGAGGGAAGAGTGCACACAAGTGTATGTAGCTGTGAATGTATCTGAACGCTTCCGGTATGTCTCAAAAATTTACCGAATTTACCTTCGCATCATTTCAAACCTGACTGTCTTTCTTCTGTGGGACACAAGAGAAATGTTTTGAAGAACCTGCCTTTTTGTCTACTGTATACAATAAATGTCAGTGTGGTCGAAACATGGTCAAAGCTAAAAAAAAAAAAAAAAAAAAGAAAGAGTAGCATATAAGTAATCCAAACTTGATTTCTCACTCAGATAAAATCAAATCACCAATCGGCTCTTATATAATGATGAACTAACATCTGTAATGAAAAACTGTTCAAGTACATTATCAGAGTGTAATATTTTTAATAAATGACCCAGTTTCTTCTCTTTTTTGTTCTCAGTAATGTACATTAGGGTATTATATTTTATGTTATGTTGTTTTTAGTGTCATGTGTGTCACCCTGATGGTGTGTCGTCTTTGTGTATGTGGTGTGCGCTATCTGTATATGAGTATTGTCCATGTTTTATGGAAAAGCCACTTTCTGTGAACTCTGATTCATACTGTTGTTTTCTATTGCGCTGCCTGTATTATTATGATGGCTATTAGTACATTTAAGTTACAAAGAATTTTGGTGGGTCTCGTAGGATAAAATATTAACATTACATCCCTTTATATATGGTTATAATTTGTAAAATACAGGCACTAATACAGTATGCAATCCTATAATACCTAAAACATTGCCGTAATATTTCTTTCAGTAAATTCCTGGCACAGCTGTTGGTTTTTGTATGTGCATATATATATATATATATATATATATATATATATATACTGTATATAAATATATTTTGTTTGGTTTTGTTTTACTTTAGAACACTTAGAGTAAACCAAAAAATTTGGGGATACTTTTACACTACTTTTATGTCCTTGAAACCCTTGAAGTATGCCGACAGCTGAAAAGTTTTTTTCAACATCATCTTTTGTTTTCTGCACAAGAAAGAACTGATTTGGAGCAACATGAGGGTCAGTAAATGATGACAGAACTTAAGAATTAGCATGGACTCTCCTTTAAATAGTCATAAACATCAAGTTGATGCTCCTACAAACAATATCTGAGAGTTACAGTTGCAACCAGTGGTTTTTTACGTCAGTGATGAGAAAATTGTCAATCCCAGCAGCACTCGACTAAACCGCTAAAGAATCTGACACCATGACAGGCATGTCAATATTCAAGACAATTCAAGACAAATCCTGTGTTTTTCTATCAAATAAATTCCTGTCATAAAACAATACGCTCCGCGTCTCCCTCCACCCACTACGGCTGTCTCCTCCACCTTTCCCTTTCTCTCTCCTACACACACACACACACTCGCTTCTAACCACTCTCTCTCTTCACCTATTTGAGATTGAGTCTGTCTCTGAGGGATTGCTGTTCAGCGGTTGTCAGGCTAAATTGAAAAGATGATCCACAGAGCCATGGGGTAAACACAGGAGCCTTTTGATCTGAAGAGTCCACAGTTAAATAAATAGCGAAGTGAGCGCTCTGCGCCACACAGCCCCTCCGGGCTTCATTAGTCTCCAATTACAGGTTCATTCATCTGTGAAATGCAGAAATGCAACAGTTGTATAAACCGCTTATGGAACGGCAATTTGCTTGCTATCCACAACACTGATGTTATCAGGCTCTAATATGGCACAGTATTTATCATTACATAATGTTAGAGGGCTTGTCTACAGCAATTCTGATCATTAACTCCAGGTCTGCTTGTACCTCTGCCCATGTTTTGGTGCTTCAGGAGTTCAGTCGGCGGATTTGGACATGTTGAACATGTCGCACACAGCTGCTGATATATTACAAATGATCAATTAGCTGATCAGGTTTGTACAAAATAAAAGAAGCTTTAAAAACATGAAATGAATAAAGAAATAGAGATGGCAAAGTGTCTGTGAGGAAATGTCGAGTACAGAAAAAAAGATAACACGAAGCGATGGGGGAAGGGACTGTACACCGCATAACCGGCCTTCTTAGTCTGACAACCGTAAGTGGAATTCTGATTATTCTGCTCAAAAATATACACACACAAACACACACACACACATAGTGTATCCCTTCGGACTGAGGCACAATGGCTGTGTGAAAGTCATCAGCCCCCTCCCCCCTTAAAGCATCCCTCCACCTCCCCTCTGGAGTCTGTTTCATCATTTTAATTAATTTCTAATCAGGCGACAGTAAACTAATCAAGGTCTGCATAAAAACAGGGGCGGCTGTTTTTGACTGAAGAGCAACCGCAGAGTCTTGACTCCGGCTGCATACTGAGCACTGCAGCCGTATCATACGAGACACATTCACGACTCCAGGACTGAGGATTTAACGGCTGCGGCGGGATCTCAAATTCCAGATTAGTAATTAAATCTGCCAAAAATGGAAATGCACAATCTGCAATTTCTCAACGATTGCGGAATATACTAAACCCAAAATATAAAATGTAAATATAAAACATATGAAATCATGCTAAATAATTTAAATATGAAATGTAAAATAATGCAAAATCATTTAAATATGCATTCAAAACAATAGTTTTCTTTTACACAAATAAAATGCACAGACAGAATTAAAAGCAACTGCAATTTTGTGATTAAATCTTTTTATACTGTTATTGAGACTATCCAAGTTTATTCACGTTTCAGAACATTTGCTTACCTGCCATTGAACACTGTATATTAGTTTTTTGCTGTTTTGAAATTGTACACACTATTTTCAAGTTACAGATGTTGTTTACATGTTTACAAACCGTTTTCAGTAGATTTGCTGCTGAATATTGTGTGTCATTCTTAGTATTTCACTATATATGACATGAAATCAATTCAAATGTTATACTCAACTTCTGTTAAAATCCAGGAAAATAAAAAAAAGTCTTGCAACTGTTTATTTTTTACTATTTTACAGTTCCTTTCGTTTTTTATTTTAATTCCTTAGCTTAATTTTAATTTATTGTTTTGTAATTATTAGCTCATTTTGTACTTTTTGTCCACATTAATGTGCCACATTAAACATTAAAGGTTGGTACTTTTTACGGTATTTATTCATCTTTGTCAACTTTAATTATTAAGCAATACAACTATCATTCATGCAAGTTCATGCGAGATTGTGTTTAGCAATTAATAACTGTAAACTGAAATTTGCTACTTTATGTTTGTTTATGTTCAGGTAATGAATTCCTCATTATAAAGTATTTTTATTCTGATTCTATTTACTTACAGTAGTACCTTGATATCTGTGATTCTAAACATTTTCTATCTGGAGCTTGCACAAACAACATTCCGTTGCCTGGAATCTTGAAGGCTGTTTTATCTGTGTTTTTGTTAAATAAACTATTAATATAATAGCAACACTTCATTGACTTGACTCAACTTATTTCACTTTAAAATATTTGTTCTATATTAAAATGTTTTTATTTATTGTATACAATGAGTTGGCCGAAGTCATTACAAAGCGGCAGTTATACTTTTTCTCCTGTCCTCTCCCTGATTTGGAAAATGCTAAATGTTGAGAGCAATTTAAAAAAAAAGACCTGATTATATGCCAGGAAAACGAACAACATGACAAGCGGAGAGGACCCACTTGCTAACAGCCAACCTGAGGGAGGGGGAGAGTGGATTAAACATGGAAATCTCTAATCTCTCTCAGGCCTGTAGGATTATTCTGCTCTCTCTCAGTGTGAGCGGACATATTTACCCATGGTGAGTATATTTAGACTCTAAATTCCCCTGCTGCCTCTTCTACCCACTGGCTGGCACTGGGAGAAGCAGGGGAAGGACGCCAAGCATGGGATAATAATACAGGGAGAGAGAGAGACGGAGCGAGGCAGGGAGAGAGAGAGAGACAGAGAGAGAGAGGAGAGTGTTCCCCCTCCAGCAGAAAGCAGAGGGAGAGGATTAGGCCTCTCATCTCCCGGTGCATCATCCACTCCCTCCACTGATGGTGTTTTGTGATATCCAGCAGCACAGAGGGATGATCCCATTACACGCCAATGAACAGTCCGACCAATACACAACCACAGCAACCACATTACACAATTACAGCACACTACTCGCCAATACACCGCCACTCTGTGCCAATAAATACTGCTGGACTAACACATTATCCAATAAACAACCCCTCCGGTCAACAATTACAGCATGCTTATGAAGTATACACCAAAGGTCAAGTAATACTCTTACAGTACGAGGGGTCTTCTAGACACAGCGCTCAAACTTTTTTGTGGAAATAAAGCATCTCAAAAAACGATCGTACAGTTATATGTGGTGAAACTGCATTAAATAATTGTTTTTAATTTACGTTTTGTTGCACTGCATTGTTTGGCACTGAAACAGAGTGTTATGTCAATTGCATACAGTCTTTTCGTAGGCCAATCCGGAAGTTTGCATCATCCTGGTTCCCTCAAAAAAAAAAAAACGTTAGGATTTTCCATTGGCTTTTGGATTATTGCAGAAAATATGCTCTGTGACTAATAAAGGTTTATGATTATCACATGTTTTGTTCATTATGATAAGCTCTGCAAATAAACAGGTTTTATGAATTTTGAAGGTTAAATACAGTCGCCAGAAGTAAACGTTGGCTATAAAAGTTTAGCTTTTACAATACAAGCTTTAACAGTATTTATTTAAAAACATTTTAACTGAAAGTAAAAATAGAGAAAAATGACTGCGTTAGGAGAGGCCCCCTAACACTGCATGTTTTCTGCATGTTTTCCTTGTCTCCTTAATCAAACACACCTGATTCAGCTGATCAGCTCATTAGTAAAGGATCCAAGACCTGAAAAGCGTTTGTTGGTCAAAGGAGAGATGCAAAATGTGCGGTGTTGGGGAGCCTCTGGGAATAGTGCATTTATAAACACAATGAGGCTATAACTATAGTAAGTATCAAAGAGATATTTGGGTACTGATGTATTTTATGTCATAGCATAAAATGTGAAAATATCTTGAGTTTTGTTAACCACTGACCTTATTTCAGGCATTTTACAAAAAATAAATAAATGCCATCCTTACAGCACTCTACAATATCTAAACCTGTAGCATCACACATCTCTTTGTTCCCAACTTTTTAATAATAAAAAAAAAAGTTGAAAGGATTCTTGAACAAAACAATTATAACTGTTTTGGTGCTGTTAAAAAGATTTAGGGAGTTTTTAGCATGATGGACAGATTAAAGACTTCTTTTTAAGGTTGCTGGCTTTTGACTCATCAGCTGAATTATTATTATTATTACTAGTGCATTAAGTGCATGAAACTTCTAAAATAAATAATTTAACCCTCGCACAATAACACAGACATGCCCTACTCTGCATTAGTCATAATTACAAGCCATCACACAAAAAATATAAACCAGTACTATCGCCATTAAAGGAGGATGTGGGTTTCCAGTAGGACAGAGATGAAATAAATGTGGGTGTGGAGGAGGAGGAGGAGTCATTAAACCTCATTACCGCCGCACCTGTCTCCTCTAACAGGTGAAACTTTACCTCGTCTCCTCTACCTGTCTCGAATGGACCCTTGGGTGACTGTTGACCTTACACGTGAACTTGAGAGGCATCACATAACAGCTTTACATTCATCTTCTATAGATGAAAGGACAGTGGCTGGTAAGGGTTTCTGACTTTGATGTATGAGCCGGAGTGACTGAATGACAGCTCCAATGGTCATTAGGCGACTAAAACTTGCGAAAAGCAAAGCACAGGTCATGTGTCTGATCCACGGCCTTATTTCCAGTTCACAGTGGACAAGAACCAAGGGGCAAAACAAGAATATTTTTTATTGTTAACCTCTTCCACCCTAAAATGGAAACTAATAATTAGTTTTGAAAAATGTTAATCATATTGAACAGCAAAATGCAGTAATTCTATTGTAACTCAACAAAGAATGTTGTTGTTGTATTGCTTTTTTTTTCATTGTTTTATCTCACCTGTTTTACTGTCATTTATCCATTGCGTATTACTTTAAGAGCACTTTCAGTCAACTTCTGTTAATGTTTAACTTCTGTTTTATGTACATATTTGTATTTATACATTTTGACTTGACTAAACGTTCCTTGAAATGTTCCTTGTCCCTTTTTTAGATTTCATAACATAGGTATGATGATAAACAAGCAAAGATAACTTAGGGATCATAATATGGTATCATAAATAACAGACTCAAAAACGAAACAAATAGTCATTTGTGTCAGAATTAACGACCAAAAAATTATGACTAATAATTTAGTGTTTTGTCGCACATCAAGAAAAATGCTAAGCATGTTTGTCCCGTATTTTGAATGTTTGGAAGAGCTGATTGATTATTCAGTTCATTTTTGGTCTCTCAGCTCTGATGATGAAAGTCCTGTGATTCGGCAGCCTTGAATCAACTCTCATCCTAAAAATACCAAAGAAGGCTGAGATCTGAATTTATTAATCAATGATTGAAGGTGATGAAGATGTGAATCAAACCGAATTAATAAAGCAAGTGGTGCGTGAGCGCTGCTGCTTATAAGGTAGGAGATGTTGGTTGTGAGCGTGCTGAAGAGGAGAAGGGGGCATCTTGTAACCAGCATGCGGGGGCAGGAGCTGAACACCCCTAATCATGCCTCCAGCACTGCAGAGAGGAGAAGGGAGACTGAAAGACAGGAATATGGGAAACAGCCCAAGGAAATCCTGTTCTTAAGATTGGCAAGCGTAGAATCGGCATTGGAGTCTAAAAAAAAATTAAAAATGAGGGGATTTGGGATTTTACCAAAACACTAAACCCAGGAGGAACGGTGTTTGTTCAATTTTTCCTTTATTCTTTAAGTCATTTCCCTTTTGCTCTGAGAGGGGCCTGTAGGGCCCCGTGTGTGCTACCGAGGTGAGCATGTTTCAGACTGCACTCAGAAGATGCTGCAAAGAGCCACAGGAAACAGCACTCAAACGATTTTACAGTCTGAGTCCAAAGAAAGCACATCTCAAAAAACAGTCATGCGTCTATTCAGGATCAAACAGCCTTAATTATTTTTCATATTCACAGTAACAGGCCCAACAATACCCCTGTCACTAAATATATCATTTCCTCAGGCAAAGATTACATGTTGCTTTAGCTGAGGTATCGAATTACCTAATAAAGACGTGCGATACAGAACGAAAACCAGCTACTCATACGCTCAAATAAGCAACAAATTAATTAAGAGTTCGCTATGCGATGGGGGGAAATGGTTAATGGCTGAGTCACTCTTGCATGATAGCACAACATAATTGCAGATTATTGCATCATAAATTTCTTGTTTTCATATAAGCCATTTGAGGTGCCACCGTGAGGTTTTGGCAACACTTCAGTAAAAACACACATCGGTAAAATGTTTAAATAGTTACACTAAATCGTGTAAACAAAATCTGACTAACTCCATCCTCTTAATAATTCACCGACACAAACCTAACATCTGGAAAGAGATGATTTATGATCTGAGTGACTCGGTCATCAGGTTTCGCGGAGCTCTGCGCTCGTTAACCCAAAACAAAGCAGCATTTGGATCAGTTTCATTCGCATGTGCGTTTCTATCAACTGAGAGAAATTAATTAAACTTGCTTTCCTGACGAATCTCTAGTGAATTTCTATAGCGGCATTAAAACAGTGGAAGAGCTGTAAAAGTCTATTCAAGTGTTAGATTTCACATTTTCATTTTCTGCTTTAGGATGAGCACTGTATTAATACGAGCATTTCTTTATTATTTTGCCTGCATTCAGACACTGCAAAATCCTAATCAGTCATTTAGCCCCGTAATGCGTCTTTGATTTAATTAGGGTCATCTTTAAAAGAGGCAGTTTTCAATTAAACCTGAAGATAATTCCTGCTGATACACACTGATACATTCTGCAATAAAAATATGAGTATTTTTGTATGTTCAGTATCTTATGACTGTTTTTACAAAAAGTCAGAGGTTGCCATTTTGTGGTTTATGGGGATTCATAGAAATCTAATTTACAGTATGCTTAAAACCAAAGTTAGGAATAACAGTATAGCTATGAAATAACACAGGTGTCTCATAAGAAATGTTTAAGTTCATATTGAAAACATAAATGACTATAGTATACTTTTTCCTGAGAAAATACAAAATAAGTTATTTTCCATGTCTGTTTTTGTCCATACCACAATAGTTAATGGAGTCCTCTATCTATAGAAGGAATTCCTACAGGTTCACAATTACATACGAGTAAGTAAATGAGGTTAGAAATGTCCTTTTTCTGAACTATGCCTAGATGATGTAAAGCTATCTTATTTGTGATACAAGATATGCTAAAACAAAGTATATTTCGTTATAGGGTAAACATTAAGGAGTTAAAGGCATAATGCAGAACTGCTAGAATAGAGTGAGCTGAGCCCCAGAGTCCTGTGATTGTAAATGTGAAGGCACAGTCATCATGGAGGATTACAACACTGTTATTGTTTGGGTATAATTGTTGCATCACCAACAATGCTTGCCAGTTACAGTAATACCATGAATAAAAATGAAAATAAGTGGAGCTCATTGTCATCATTTCGTCTTAATATCTCTGTGCAATCCAGGATAAGTCGGTGCAGTGGTATATATGTCACGCCAGAGTGGATAAATTAGAACTGACACTAATAGCTTAGTAAAAACATGCACAGACTGTAAGCATCAGGGTATTTCAGATCAATCCCAGCATGCCCCTGATCCGCCTTTTAAGGTGAAGGCCTGGGAGGTTGACGCCGCTTCTCCTGTGATGCAACAGGACCGAGAGATATCACAGCTCCAAGCCACCTGTCAATCTTCCATCCGCCTCCCCGCGGACTCCCCACCCACCAAAGCCAAATTGCAGCTGGGCGTGCGTGTGCGAGCGTGTCGGGGGGCTCGAGGGACAGCGCACAAAAGAGCGGAGAGCTGACCAGCGCTCAGGTGAAATTGAATTGGAAATCTTCCACGGCTCGTTAGCATAAGAAAGGAGCGTGTGGCTTTAGACAAAGACTCCTCTTCTCATGCAGAAAATCAATCTCTCCTGGGGCCCGGCTATTGTTCGTCTACGCAGTACAGGTGTCCCTTCAATGGTCTTTAATCAAAAGTGTCAAAACAAAGTTAGGAGTTATCTCCACGCCGCTGTCTGTTGGACTGCGTGCAAGGGCTCGAGCTCTTCCATGTGCTGCGGAAGGATGCGTGACTGCAACCACAGCTGACGTGAATAAATGGACATATTGTATCACGATACTTATTGATATTTACCTGGTTGTGCTTTCCAGGGCTGACACAATAATTGGTTTCCAGGATGGAGAGAAACAGAAGTGTCCTTATGCTCAATAAATGTCCCTCAGAAAGCGTTACTTCTCTGTTGAACCCCGCCACAGGGGCCATGGCAGCCCGTATGTATTTTTCTCTTAGCAGGGACACCAAAAATTGGCTGAGTGTATTGAGGCTGTAACACAATAAAGTGGGATGGAGAGCAGTGGCCCCCAGGTCTGTTTGCAAAGCGCAGATTAAATAAACCGAAATGAAATACAGCAACCTTCTTTCTGAAACAGAGCCAACGTCTGCCGTTGTGTGATGGCAACATCTATCCAGAAGACCTTCAGGACACACATTAGCTGATCTGAATCGATAACTAGGGAGTTGAAATCGACATTTGATGTGCTTCTCACCCGTGACGTTTAATACGCGGGAATTAACCTTTTAATTATGGCGTCTCTGGTAGGACATCCTCATCTTGAGCATCTCCAGAACTGCTGGAGTTAAATCTCCCATGAGCCCACCCTTCCAAAACCCATCGCCTTCTGGTCAGCTCCCCTGGGCATGCCAACATTGGGTTGATTAAAAATCACTTAATAGAAGAGGAAAAAATAAAGCTGTCTCATCAGCTTGACGGTTCTACAGAGACTCAAGGGACATCGGCCCTGAGTAACACAGCGCTATATTAGAATCCAGCACATATGGCTCATAAAGGATGATCGGTGCTCAGTTTACACTTCCTATTTCTTTCTCTTCTCTAGAAGCTGTAACTTCAAGGCTAAGGGAAAATACACCTTCATGTCCATCCAGTTCTTTCTTTATTTTGTATGACACAAAAGAAGAGATTTAGCAAGTTTTGTTGGCCACTGAGTAATGGAAGTCAGTGGTCAACAAAACTTGCTAAATCTCATGCATTCCTCAAAACATCGTCTATGTGCCCCCACAGAAGAAAGAAAGTCTTTGGAACGACAAAGATAAAATGATGACAAAATGTCTTTTTTCTGTGAACTATCTCTTTAAATGCTATGTGGTTCCTCTCATTCTTAAGCAACTAATACTGGTGACAATGGATGAAAAGGGTGCTAACTGACATCCCATAAATAAATGGATCGTTCTTGGGCTCATTTGCATCAACTGAGGATGGATAACTAATGTTCTAGCTTTGTGACAAGAGTGTCAGCCTGTGATGGCGTAAACAGGTGAAGGTGGAGTCATGCAGCTGGGAATGACAGGACAAACATGATGTCACTAAAGTCTTTCAATCCATCATTAACAGATGACGGATCTCCTCTAATATTCATTAACACCCAACATACAGTTAGTGCAAAGACAGCCCATTAAAAACAGACACTTTAACAAATCTTATGGCAAAAGCATTTAAATAAAAATATTATATATAGAATATAATAAGTATAAAATAAAACAAATAGGGGAAATGTAACTTATTAATACTCAAAGAAACCCAGTAATAATAATAATGAAAAATGTTGTTCCTGTTACAATTAGCAGTTTTGGTTGCATGGGATTACAATAAGACCTAATGATACTCATACAAGTTAAGCAAGCACAGTAACTTAACCACTATGCCACTGACACTCCACAGACTTCAGTGAGAGGAGTCAGTGAAGAAATGCTTGAGAGCAGAACAGGTGCCGAATACGTTTCTCCTACACAGATAAATGTGTAAGCAGCAGCACTTCCAACAAAAAATTGGAAGTCAGCATTAAGACCAGTAATGTGAACATAGCCTTACTGCGGCCAGACATCTGACGTGAGACTCAGGGGGACACTTCCCAACAAAAAAGGGATCAAGGGGGCATAACAAAAACAGAGCCGCCAGTAATCCCTCTGGCAGCTATATTGGATCAACCCTAATCTGTCTGAAGATGAAGAGTCTACAGTACCTCAGAAGGATTAGATCTAAAAAGCCTCTCTATGTTACCTTCAACCTCTGACTCCAAAGCCTCAAGGGCTCCGTCTCAGCCTTCTCTAAGTGAAACTGACCCTAGTCTAATGGACACACACTGTCAAACTAGTGGCTGCGTGCTCTGGCAGCACACCAAAGATGCTGATTTCTTCGGACACATCAGAGTATATTATACAAGATTTCATTGATTCTTGATTTCATAACTCTCACCCATGACTGATTGAGAAATTAACACATTTCTTCAAGTGATCTTTATATTTTGCAAGTATGCTAAGGAAGCTAGTAGAAATATTCATTTTAAAGGCTGCAATGCACATGATTAATTTTTAGCTTGGAAAAGTCTACGCTACTTGACTGTTGGCAGATTCTGAGTTTTACAGAAATCTAAAAATCAGATTTCATCCAATCAGAGTAGATCAAACATTATACTTTGTGCCAGTTTTTAATCACATAATGTTTTCATTTGACACACATCTCCAAGCGATGGAGTCCATAATGACTATAGTGTACGATCCTAAGTTGTTTAGTGTATGAGGCCTGGTTTTTCTCTGTTACCATTTATAAAGTTGACAAGTGTTTTGAATGCTGAGGGTTTTTAAAATCTGTATAGATTTTAAAGTCATGCAGTGTATTCTATCCTTAAAACGTAACCATGGCAATCTAAAGTGAAAAGCTATGGGATGGGCATATTGACTCTTGCTGGTTTGGCTTGGTACATTAAAAAAATTAATGGCATGCCATAACTCCAACATAGCAGATGAACCTTTAAAAAGAACCAATGTCAAAGTTGCATCAAAAACAGTCAACATGCTAAAAGCCGCACGAGGTTAGTGAGTAGGAGCACAAACATTTTTCAAAGAGGGTGATGAAGAAATAAGGGGTGAAACATATTTGACTCTGCTTGATTATTCTCATGTCAGAATGACATTGGAAATGACAACTTCACTGGCTGACTCTGAGAGATGGACAGCTCTGACGGCACCACAACAGTCAACAGCCGATGAGTTCACCCTCTCCTTTAAAACCAACGTGACTGACAGGAAACACACAGCAATGTTGTTCCATTCACTGAGCTCACAATAGAGCATGAACAATGGAAAGAAACCAACAGAAAAGAAGGAGGACAAAATTGCCAGAAAACAACTCTAGTGTGCTGTAGAAACCAAGGTAAAAGACAGACAGTGGCTGAGCACTGCAGCAAGGTTACTGTTGATGTTTATTATATGTAGAAAAGATACTTTCAGTTGTAGATGTGTGGCAAACCAGAACCTTAAATAACGGTCATTAATAGTTCACTGAACCACGGACAACCTGTATTTCTAAGGATGGGGCAGGAGGTGCACGGTTCAAACTCTGAACCGGTCAAGGTGAAACTGTTCCTCGTGAGGCAATGTGTGTTGAGATGAAGGGAGAGATACTGCGTGCTATTGAAAAACAAGGAGAAAGAGAAAGCAATCAGAGACCAGATGAGTGTGCGCTGTGACAGGATCTCCCCAGGGTCAGGAAACAATGTCACCTCCCACACAAAAACACTCTTGGGGTCAGCAGAAAATACACCAGGCTGGCCAACATGTTGTCTGACTGAAAATACAAGATGATGGTGGGAGAAAGTGAGTGAAAGTTGAACACATTAGAAAACGGGAGCTGAAATGATGTGTATAGAAATGAGCAAAGCATCATGTGGTGTATGTGTGTCCACAATAAAAAATATTATTTTCCATTATATATACATATATATATCTCATGTGTGTTGGTATTTGTGGTTTATGGGGATACAAATTTGTTTAATGACAAGGGGCTGACAGAGGTATTACAATTGCCATTGTCCCTGTAATTCAAAAAGCTTATTAACATAATAAATTGTGCTTTTTTAATCTAAAAATACACAAAGTTTTCTGTAAGGGGTAGGGTTATGTGTAGGGTTGGTGTAGAGCAATAGCACATACAGTTTGTACAGTTTAAAAAGCATTACGCCCCATCCACCACAAATACCAACATGTGTGTGTCTGTGTGTTTGTGTGTAAGCACACACATATTTCTGATTTTATGATCACCGATTTTTGGTGAAAGTGAAAAGTAATACGATAATTTAAACTTATAATAGAAGATGTGTAAAGTCATGGCAGTGTTTTATGTTGTTTTAAATAATAGAGTATAAGCATACAAAAACGTGGGCATGATGTTATTGACCCTTTATGCTAAAAAAGCATGGCTGACCAAGATAGTCTAGACTAGAGCAGTCATCTTGGCAGAGTTAAAGTCTGAGAGGGTTGAAGGAAACGGAGATGAAGGAAATGAGAAAGGGTGGAGATGAATAGGTGGGACGGAGAGGGCAGAGAAAATGAACTTCAGAGATGGAGAGAAAGAGAGACAGGTGTGCTGCGGAGAATAAAATGACATAATGATGGAGCCACAGAGTGATGGAGGGAAACGCTAGATAAAAAAGGGAGTGAAAGGAGAAAAGAGTGATGGGTAGAAAGCTGATTTACATCAAGATGGGCATGACTGTAAATGAGAGGCTCCTCTAGGGATTGTGACTAATTAAAGTGTCCTCTTTTAAAGGGATCGAGATCACACTGACAGGCAGCTGTTGGGAAATGCTCAGTGTCAGAGGAAACATCCCATTATGCATTGCTTTCACAGACCATCCAACCCGATCCCTAATTACAGTCTGGCCTAGTCAATGTCACTTAGATTCAGAAGTGCCAGCACTAATGTGCCATACACATATACATTTATACATATAAAAACGCAAACATACACATATATATATATATATATATGCAGTATATACTCTATGTATGCACTCAGACCCTTGTCACTCAACTCGTGAAAAATCAATTGAAAAACGACCAAAGCTACACAAACACACACCGGCATACAAACACAGGGTTGTTATGATACGTTATGGTTCTTCATCTCCTTCTGCTGACCTCCGAGGGGAGCAGGTTCAAAAGGACCCATACACAATCTCCCACAATCTAGAAAAGCTGAAACTAGAGGGGAATTGGATCACCTCTGAGCTGACCCAACCACAGTGACCTCCAGCTCTGCGTGCCCTCTGGCGTTTCAGGGCATCCAATCCTGACCCCTCGTCGTCACCTCACTCGTTCCCCTGTCTGGTCTGTGCCCGAAATCTCCATAAGATCCTGTCAGATCCCATCTAATACACCACAGCGCTGATGAACCGTCTCTAGCGGCTGCCTAAATGCTCAAATAGGCAGAAAACGTCCCATCTCTTTGGGCCACTCACCAAAAAGTCATTACGAGTAGTTATATTGTTTTTCTTCCAAAAACATGCTCTCATACACACACACACACCTCCTCTTAATATGCAGCCAACAACATCATTTTCATCTGCATGCCAACGTAACAATCAATATGCATGAGAGGACTTTTTGATCAGCATGCTGGCTAATACTTCACATAGCCCATGTTGTCCTTCACTGTATCAAGCAGAAATGTTTTGTCATTCAGATACTGTTACAAACGTATCAGATTACACACACATATGAAGCTATGGATATTCAAAAGGCTTTAAGAAAGGTTTACATTATATAGCATACAGTATGATTAGATTTGCATAATGCTGATTCATTTCAACACTTGTATGGGCAGGGAAATAGAATCCATATATAGGCTATATAGATATACGTGTGTGTTTGTGTGTGCTTTAGATTGTTAACATAACAGTGAAGAAAAAAGAATATACTATTTCAATACAAGTTAAACTTACATAGTTTGTAGTTTTTTCTTTAAAACAATGAAAATTAATTAGGTTACGGTAAGACATTTACAATAGAATTTTTGGAGGATTTAAATGTTTATAATTTTACATAAGCACTTACATTCATTCTTCTGTTATGCAACATCATTTGATGGTTGCTTTAAGGTTTTACCCTCTGGGCTCTCACCTCAAGGTCTTATAATGCATTTTTTCTAGATTTCATCACCATGCATATTGGTCCCATTTGTGTTTATACTGTTTAAACTGAGCATTTGAACGTTTCTGAACTGGCCCCATTCACTTCCACTGTATGTGTGTGTTTCACTGTAGCACAGATTTCAGTTCCTTCCCATTTTTTTTTTTAAATGAGAGATGTCAAAATTATGCGGTGGATTGAGCGTAACTTTGAACATTCATCTAAGAGTCAATTTTCCAAACTTTAGAAAAGAAGTTCCAAAAAAAAAAACAATTTGTCCCACCATGGACCCTTTCAGAGCAACTCGCAACTCTCCAAGCGACCAAAAGCTCCCTCTGTACTCACACGCTTGCCTTTAATAATCCGGATGAATGGTAGGCTGGTAATAAAACGGGATAGGTGCAATACAGGGAGATACAGTCACCTCGTGGGTCAGAGCGCTAATATGTTTTCTGCGCAGCTCTACATATTCAACAAACCTCATAAAATGAAAGAGAGATGGAAGATAAAGGGCCGAGCACAGGCAGTTCAGCATTCATCCCGTCATTAACGCCGGCGCCTTTGAATGCGAGCTTTCGCGCAGAAAGACGGATCCTCTCAAAAAATCTGGCGAAAAGTAATTCCATTAAAAAAACAATTACAGAACTGAATCCATGTCCCGCTCTGAGGTCATAACTGTCGCTCACCTCTCCATGGTTACTGTTTGTCTGCGCGTTGAGGTAATTATGGGCTGTTTAGGCGAGACCCCAGTGTTTGTGTAGCAGGCCTCAGTCTCTGCATCTGCATGTTACCACGGCTACCCCTGCGGCTTTGTCTCACCATGACCTGTATAATGAGTGTCACATTAGCAACACAACAAATCAAAACCCACAGCTGTCAGCCATATTGTGTCATCCTCTTTTAATTAATATGATAAGTAATGCTTATTAGAGGAGTCTGCTTCTTTATCGCTTTTCAATTTGCTCAAATTTAGGCAAGGCTCGAAAAAAGGGGAAGCAGGGCTTTAGGAAAAAGAGCGTCAATACGCGCTGATGTTTTACACCATCCATTACGCTCCACAAACACACGCGTAACGCCAGCATTAGTGCTCATTCAGAGCCATCCCTCAATGAAAACTTCCCATTTCCTGCAAATTGGGAATTCTTGTTTTTCATGCGGCAGGAAAAGTTGCTGGAGCTAATCGCGCCTCATTTTTCTGGATGACATCCTGATGTCTTTCAGGAGACGGAAACGTAATCACTGGCCTGTGTCACCTCCACGCTGACACCCGAACCTTTGCTCCTCGAAAAGGAGTGGAGAGCAAGCCCCAGCTGACAGCGGCACATGAGCTCATGAGAGACAGTGATTAAGCGAACGCTGCTAATCAATGGAACATTCACTTGGTTTCCTGCACCACAGCTCATTGCCGACTCGGCCTTAATTGGCCTATTCTCTGGTAAATAAGATGAGTTTGCATCCCACTTCAGCAATTGGCAAAATCACTCACATCTCGGTCTCACGTCGAAACATACAAACACACGTCGACTGGATCTGCGCCGGTTCTTCGCAGAGAAAGTTCCTGCCGTGGAGGGAAAGAGGGAGAAAATGAGAGCTGAAATAAAGTGTATATTTACTTTGGAGGTCAAATTGAATTTGATTAGCATTCAAAAAAATCGAGGGACGCTATATATGGCAACGTTTGCGCAAACAATAGAGAGAAAATGTGATCTGAGGTAAGGACAAAATGAAGTGAAATTAAGGCCTCCTCGAAATGAGATTTCAGTTGGCTAAGGCTTTGAATATATTCCATAATGGAGTCAATTGTAAATTCTCTTCCAGGCCACATGCACAGCTAAAGCACCACCTACAAACAGAAAAGAGAACTGCACAACTGCACACAGCTTATCATCTTTGTATCTTTTCCTTAATACTTCATGCAATCGTCATGCACTGCACTTGCAGCTTTATTCAATCACTGACTAACTCCTTAAACACTTAGACTGTCCCGATCTATTCATTTATTTAAAAACACATTAAAATACAACCCACACATTTTAGACATAAAACGAAAAAATTGTCAAGATGGAAAAATGATCATTTAAAAAAAAAATTAGGTCTCACTTTATATTAAGTGGATTTAACTGCTATGTACAAAATATAAAGTACAATACTTGACCATAACACACACTGTATTGCAAAGTAGGTAAGGTTAGGGACGGGTTTAGAGGTATGAGTAGGTGGGTCAACAGAGTAACTATAAATGCAATTACAGAAATTAATTACAGACGTAATTATAAGTGCAGTTTAAAAACTTGTTTGTATATAATAAGTGCATTGTATCAATTGAGTTATTTGAATGTAAGTACATATGAGTTAAAGCCACTTAATATAAAGAGGGACAGAATATTATTCTATCTTTTGTTAATAATTAAATTAATTGACTGTGTCAAGCTCAATATGTCTCTTACAATATCAAACAAATTGACCTTTTTATAACAAGAAAATGTTAGGTCAGGTTTTAAAACATGATATGGTGCAACTCCTAAAAAGCTAAATGATACTTATGAATTATTAATTTGGGATACTTAATTATTAAGATGTGTACACTCCATGTATTCATTGTGGTTTTATCACATATTACTTAATAGCCCCAAACAAACAGTTGTTTTAGAGTCATTGAAACTCTTCTTGAAAACAATATTAAAGTCAAAATAAACACAAGTAAATTCACGTCTAAGAATGATATAAATGGCACTTTCTTTTTCTCTATTGTGGACACCGTCGTTATGTCCCATTGACCCTTTGACCAAAACAATTTGGTTTAAGACCGACTCAAAAGTTCTCCAACCTCTTCAACCAAATAAAGCCATTTAGCTTCATGTGAGCGAATCGTCCAAGCCATCAATTAAACTCCATGTTGTTTAACCAGTTTTGAGATAAACAAATAAATGAAACGAAAGTCACCGAATCCTGTAAATTGCACTGTCTGTGCTGCAGTGACAGAAATGTAAGTGTCACTCAATTTAAGAGAACAGCACTTGTGTCGAAATAGACGCCATTACAGGCCTCTCCATGTAGCACCATTGACTCAAAGCATCCTCTCTGACAGGTTTGTGTGTGTGCGAGTGTGTGTGGACGTGTGTATTTGCTCTGACAGGTAAAGTGATGGCAGCGCACACCTCCCCTCTCACTGTCAACAACCCTCAGTATTCAAGAGCACACTAAACACCATTACAGATAAAACACACGTAAATATTAGTGCAGTGAGTGTGAGTATATGTGGGGTGCCCAGCGCACTGAGCCGAAACAAAACACTGACTGTAAGGTCCACACAAGTAAAAAATTCTGCACTGAGCTTAGTTTCCTTAAGCGGGTCGGTGTCAAACTTCATAGTTAAGCTTCGGTGGAAGTTGTGGGTGTTGATATAGTGATATCATTTCGAATAATACGAGAGCTTTAGCTAAACATGTTATGAACAATTTCAGACCATTTTCCATTGATTTCCTCTTTTCAGCTCTTTGATATATATATATATATATATATATATAGGCTTTGTCGAATTTCTGCCACTTGCACTTAATACAGGCTTTCTCCGTTTTGCCCTCACATATGCCAAAAGTCAAGCTGAGCACAAAAAAAAATAAATACATAGCCTAACTATTAAAATTTATAAAGCCACATTTGTACTAAAACATACCTTTACAAATTTGCTGAAAGATATCTAATTTCATATGAGGAAAGAAAATATCACAGCACATTCAGAAAAAAAAAGCAAAGGACATCCAGGCTGACCATCTGTAAAACTTGCCTATGATCAGACTGTGAACTCCAGGCTGACTTCAAAATGCTTAATTGACTGCACTTTGAATGGCAGATTCAGCGCTCATGTGAATGAATATTCTAGCATGAATAACAAAGCAGAGCAGGTATTAGCCAGAAATAGCATGAATAACAGTGGGGGAAAACATGATTAATATTAACACCTTTGTGTGAGCTCTTATTAAAATGACTGTCCTTGAAAAATAAATAAATAATTTAAAAACTCTGAGAACAGCAAAGGCAAGTGCCATTCAAACTAAAAGAGAAACGCACCACTCTTGTTCTTACTCTTTCGTGTCAAAAACATTATGACTGAACTCTCTGATCTCTCACCATATATATAATATACACATACATACATATATGTGGGTGTGTTGTACATTTATATGTGTGTGTTTTAATATTTTTGCTATCTTTTACATTTTGCAGATTCTCAAATTTTGTATATCACAATTTCTGTAATCAATTTTAGCAAATCACTCCATAGTGTGACGACATGCCCCTGCTATGTCAACATGTACAGAAAAAACCCTGCTTAGAGTATAATTTTTTTTTTTTTGAAGCCAACATATTTGCAATAAAAATACAAATCCATCCTGAGTGAGAAAATCCTCATTATATGCTGAATCTAATGATATTTACCTACTTGAGTACATTTCAATATATTGATCAATTTGAATGCACAAATTATTAGTGTATTAGAGGCATAAAAAAAAAGAGTTAACATTATGTCTAAGACTATGCTATTACAGAAAACAGATAAACCTGTAATTCATTGTGTTCCAAGATAGAAGAAAAATGACTAGTATATATCATCCTATACCGTCTCAACTACAAGAGAAGAGACAAATTAAGGAAGCAATTCACACCAACTGGCAAATAATGCTATCAACATCACATCAGAAAGTCAGCAGACCTCCACTAATTCTTTCCCTAAATACGAAAAGACAGACAAAAGGAGATGAATGTAAGAGAGGTAATAGTAATACATCAACTCCTTTGCATACACACACCGTCAATAGGACTGCAAGGTCCTGACGCTAATCACTGGCGTAAGATAAAACTGTGAGGGTTAATGGTCCATATGTCCCTGCAGCACATGAAGGATCAAGATAGCAGCCAGGCCTCTGTATCACTGCCCTCAACAAATCTATCGCTCGCTCTCTCAGTGTTGGAGGACAGAGGACTTGTTAGGTAGGGGCAATCGATTCAAGCAGAGAGCACTTTTTTACAGCCCAACATTCAAAGCTGCAAAACTTATTGTAAAGTCAGCGGGTGAAAGGGAGGGAGTCTCGCCCTAAAGCGCTCCCTTTTGTACCCCTGTCACCTTAGTTCCAGATTTATAATGCTCTATTACAAAAGTGTGCATCGAAGCCCCATTCAATTAGCCAATCAAATTCTTTATGGCCAGATTGTGAATGGGTTATCAGAGCTGGAGATAAGAGAATTTACAGAGCTCGTAATGATTCACAACAAAAGGGTTTGCGCACGCTGGGTGCTGCCTGTGTCTTTACTAAAAAAATAAATAAAATAACCTGCCCAAAATAAAATCAGCCATAATATGCCTTAAAGTGCAATACAGCCCCGTGACGTAACAGTTAGTTACAAATTTGACCTTCTTCATTTGAGCAGCAAATTGGAAAATAAAAATGCACACATTTATAATATGCATTGAAATTTATGTTATATAATTTATATACACTATAAATGCCCAAAAAATTATGATACACACACATAATGTTATATAGAATGTATATAAGTATATAAAATAATTCTACGCCATTCGATTTATGCAAAGATAAAACACATCTACATATATTTAATATTGAATTCTAATACGCTATTTAATATCAGATACTAAATCAGATATTATTTTAGGTTAATAACAATTTAATATATGTTAGTAATTGATCTTCTTGATTTGAACAGCACACATCTGTTTATGCATATTAAATAATACAAATACATAAATATCAAGTATTTTAGATAATATTAGTATTTTACTATTTAGTATTTTAGACATTGTATTTTATAATATGTGTGTGTGAGAGATAGATACACATACACAATTTTGTATATGCAATACTTCATTCTCATATGTTTTTAAATTACTATGTATGTATATTAATAAAACTTGAAAGCAAAGTGTATCATAATATAATATACTGAATATGGAATTCTCTCTCAACAATACAAAAATACGTACATACACATTTATAAGTAACTGCTTCAAATGTTCTTATACACACACACACACACACACACACAGATATGGCCAGCTTTGACATGCATAATTCAAACCATAGACCTGCATGTCTCAATTCTGAATGACAAATAGATTGTGACGACTAGAAAATAGCACTCAATTTCCTTTTCACTAATGCAGCCAATACACTGTCCCCTAGATCGATGGAGATGCGCTGTGAGACGCTGACCATTACTGTGATTGAATCTCCACTTTGACGCTCTAATATGGAAGAGACTGTGGTACTTTAAGTACAGCGCCTCTTTTAGGCCGAGGAGATGGATTAATACAGTCTCTTTGCTACAAAAGACGGCCCAGCTCTGTATAGCAGATCTGTCTCGGCTAATGCGAATCACATATAAAAATACACTCGCTAAGTAAAGCAGCGAGCTTGCAGTCACAGCCAATGTCAATCCAAGAGAAGTAAAAGCACATACAAACACTCATGCAAAAAATAAGAAGTGTGCATGACCTGTGACCCTGCCAAGATGCATATACAGTGTGTGCAAGCGGAGGATAAAAAATGAAAACGTAAAACGCCTGGACTGTTTACCTGAGAGGGAGTGGTTGACATTTGGACATCTGTCAATCAAATTTCAATAGTAGAGGCCGGTAGTGGGCATGGGACTTTGTTGTCATGGATATGGCTGTAGGTGAAAATGTGCAGCCTGCTGGGTCATTCCTTTGACTGCAGAGGCCCTGTGTCCTCATTCAGGTAGCAGCCAGGGGCATGTTCCCATGCCAACGCCCATCTATTTGTGAAATGTAAAACCAGGTAGTAAGAAATCAGATGATTCTTTCCTTTCACCCACGTCTGTAAGTCACGTCCTGTGTTCAACATTTTTTTTTTTTTTACGTCTATGAGTGTGTGACGAGAAACCATAGCGCAGGCAGAGATGAAAGGGACATGGCAGTGAACAATTGTACATATAATGGTGAGAGACTTTTCTGTTATAAAACTCGTTATTTTTGAATAAATATAATCTAGAGTAAAATGTTTATTAAGAATATTGTTTTGCTTATGCATGGCAGGATTTTGGTAAATTTAAAGTGCTTTAATTCAATCTGTTTTCTCCTGATAGTCTGTTCACTTGGTTTTAAGGCACAGTGTTTGTTTGCGGGATTATTGATTCCACTTTTGAAGTTTAATTGTAAAAATAAATCTAATTTTAATTAAACACAATGATGACATTTGCACTTTTGGTAATGCTTGTGCTTTTTTTGCTGGATAAACAAAATGAAACAAAGGCACAGTGTTTGTACCTGGGTTCATGTATTAATTATAGTGCAACAATGTATCATTTTTAAAGGCTTTTTTCTATAGAAAAAAAGGAATAAATCAGAGTTTTAATTAATTTCCCTGTGTTTAAAGTATATATGCAGTACATTTTAAAATTGCCATTTGTCAAACATAAATAGACAGCTGTTCAACCTTTGTGAAGCGAGTATCTTCAGAGCACAGTTGCATCAGATGTGTGATCAATGTTATAACGGTCTCGCGCGCCCTCTAGAGGACCAATACATCTACTGCATATTAGTAGTTCGCCAAAAAAACGACAATTCTGTCAATTTACTCACTCACATGCTGCTACAAACCTTGACATTCTTCCCTGCACAGAAGCATCATTCACTTTTTCTTTGTGTGGAAAATAGACGCAGTGAAAGTAAACAGTGACAGAGCCAGTGCATAAGATCTGCATTTCTGAGGCAGGCAAAAATGTTAGTTTTTACAAGTCTATATAGATTAATATATAAGGTACGTTTGAATTCAGAACAAACATTTAAAAGAGAGTTTATAAATTCATGTAAACAGTCTAAAAACATGCGTTACTATGTTAAAAGTTTTACCACAGGGAGGCGGCACAAATACATTACAGATGTTTAATTTGCACAAAACTGCACAAATTAATATTTTTTTAAAATATTAAATGATTTTAACCATATCTGGAGAGGGTATGGTGTATCACTTGCCTGTACAAAACGCCTCAAGTTGATGTTACTATTATTTTCCATCCTCGACTGTCTCGTGGAGCAACGCTGCCACCTGCTGTTGAGCTGCTGTACTGACTCTGTGACTGACTGCGCCTTTGATCATGTATTTATTACAACTTATGGGTTTAACGAGAAAACAAGGCTCGGATCAAAGCAGCTGACATGATATTCAAGGATATTATTAATGGAGAGGATCAGAAGATAATACAACGTGTGGTCGTCTGACATACAAGTTATCCTCCAACAGGAAAATTACCTTCGAGACGTCTCTCGGTCATAATCGTCGTTAACTTCACGTATTTACACGAAGTCAGATATTTAACTGAGCTTGAAATAACCATCCTTCATTTTTAAACTGTCCATTGGTTTGAATCTAAAAGTTTGCAAAGTTGTAAAACATCAAAACTAGACGAGTGGGCGGAGAAAGGATCCTTGGCGTGAAGAACTTTCAAAAAAAACAAAACAAAGGAAATTAGCTGACCCTTATTTCAATGCCTCAGCGTCATTGAAATAGTCAACGGCGTAAAGAGATAACGTTATTTTTGAATAGAAGTAAACGTCACCTATTTTCTTTCGTCATTTTTAGCCTCTAAATCTCATGAAGTTGTCAAACTCTTTTGAAAACTCGGGTAATTAGCTTTCGACAAATCTCTCTGTATCGCCACAAAAGGCTGAAAGACTCACGTATACTGCTGATAGCTGGTGATTTATTTGAGTGTCATCAAGCAGCAGCATCAGAAGTTCTTATATAGAAACTCAGAAAATCCAGGAATATGACATACTACCAGTCTTCGTTGCACCAGTTGCTGCTCTCACATTTGTGCAGGTGACAGCTGAAAACTTCATAAATGTTTGTGCCACAAGGATATCCTACTGAGCTCTTGTTTTTTTCGGAAAAGTATCCATGTAGCATAAGATGAAAACAAAATCTGCCATAAACATTTATCTCCATGGCTAAGTAATAAGTAGAAGATCAAGAGATGACAACAAATTCACGCTGAAAATTGTAATGTCCAAGTGACACGACCACGAAGGTCCACGAAAAGTACAAAGCTAATCCTTAATAATCAAGAAGGCACTTTTTTTCTGGTCAGTGACAATCCTGTCCTGGTCCTGAGGTTCAAGATCCATCTCGCCAGCGTCCGGTTGCCCTCTGACCGCAGCTCTTTGCGCACATACGCTCCTACTTCGCATAATCCACTACTTTTCCCAAGAGAGAAGAGTTTGTGAGTAGAATCCAACACCGTCCAGAAGTTCTCAAGGATATATAGCTTTGCTCAGATTAAAGGGGAGGGGAATGTGAGAGCAAACGAAAAACCTGACAGGTCAGAACACGGGGGAAGAGCAAGAGGCCTTTGAGAAAGGTCGAAACGAGGCAGAAATTGCAGGAAGAAGAAAGATGGAAATGAAAGAATCGTTGAAGAAATGAGGAGAGCATGCCAGGAGCATGAGAGAAATGGAGAGAGACGGGGAGAAACTGGTGGTTACCAGAACCACCCACTGTGCAGACTGCAAATGAAGAGTCCAGGACCAATCCTTCCCTCCCCTCATTCACAGAGCCACAGTCCTGCACTGCCTTCTAGCCTTTCCACAGCATGAATACATTACTAGCCACACAATGACGTTGCTTATTGTTTATGAATTACTGGCCTGCCTGACAACAAAGGCTATTTTCATAAGAAAACTCTAATTCATTTCAGTTCCTATTTGATTAGAGGCAGAAGAAAAGAAGCCCTTCGGTCATAGCCCCCAGAGGACTGTTTTTATTCAGTCCGTATGAATAGGGCTTTATTGCTCTTCTTTTCAAAAGCTGACGGGGAAAAGCTTTTAGAGTTAAACATTGACGAAAAATTATTGGGCGGCTGTTTTTGTGCAATAACAAACCCCTTCAAAAGGACACTGAGCTCTTATCCTTCCACCACTCACTCACTCTTTTCTCTTTCTTTTTTGGCAAATTGTAAAGCCTGGAAATTAATGACAGACAGTAGCAAAAGAGGGAGAGAGCAAAAGAGAGAGACCAGCTCAGCCACAATGCATGTCAAATCTAAATGATCACAGGCTACTGAATAGACCAAAGGAGAGAAAGAAAGGGAAAGACAGGGTCTTAGACAAGCGACTGTGTGTGCGTGTGTATAGACTGGTCAAAAGCTAATTGATTCCATGTCCACAGAGTCCTGCCCTGTCCCTTTCGCATTTCAACGACAGGTTGTGTGCTTTAGCCGTCCCCGCGAAAGGCTGTTTGTACCTGGGAGTCAAACTTTCTAACAGTAACAGACGGTGTCGGGCTGTGAATGTCAATAATGAATGTCTAAAGCATCTTCAGTCACAAATTGTGATTTATTATAACGAAGATGGCGAGGAAGCACTACTCGTGTCCTTTCCACGAAACCAAAAAGCGACACCCATCTTCTAAACTCGATATGCTGTAAAAAGGGAAGCGAACCGCAGAGAACAAAAATGAAAAGGCCAACCTGGCATTTATCTGCAGGTTTTATCTATACACTAAAGGATAAATCAGGATAAATCAGGGCTTCCTTTTATCAGGAGGGCATTATGCTCCTTTGTATTTATGCAGGAATATTTAACAGGAGACAAAAGGTGACTTTCTCCTTATTCATCTGCGAACAAGGCAATGCTGGCATTCTGAAAAGCTTGACATTTGAGCTTTTTGCCAACACCAGCAAAATTATATCCTTTCCATTGTAAATCAATGAAGTAGAATCATCGCCCACAAAGGGACTAGATTGCCTTGTCACTGTAATAGAGCCTGGCGCATGCACAACCCAGAACTGTTGTGTGCAGACGAAAGACAAGGGCATAAAGTCACCCCTGTCATCGTGCCCTTCCCCTTGACAGAGTACAGAAACTTAAAGCTTAAACTCCTGAGTCGAGCACCTAACATGTCTGTTCGCTCACACAGAGTTAATACATCTGCAAGATGCGTTATCTCATTGCTCATGTGGTAAACATGGGAGGTCAGGGTTGGAGACTCAAGGTTTTCTCAGTGGGGAAAAATGCATATAGTTTTAGTGAAGTATAAATTAATAAATAAATGTGAGGACGCATTAAAACGATCAAAACATTGACACTTTCTTTACATCACAGAAAACTAAAATATAGAATATAGAAAATAATAAACGAAAAAAACTTTAAGTTTTAAAAGTACATTAAAATAGAAGTTAGTTTAAAATTTTATAATATTAATAATTAAATGATTTTACTGATTAAAAAATAAATGCAGACTTAGTGAGCATAATACACTTCTTTAAAAAAAAATTATATATATATATATATATATATATGTATATATAAAAAGTTTATTAGGCCATAGTTATAAAACCCAGCTAATGACAATGAAGTACAGAAGCAAATAAACTGTCTTTATTTACAGAATTAATTTACAGTAACATGGAGTTGAGGTAAAGAACGCTAAATAAATATCCCACATAAATTCTGATGAGGCTATTCTATTAGTGTTGTGTAAGAGCTATAGGAATAAATGTCAAGTACAGCAATAAGTCACAGACAGTAAAGTCCATAAATACACAGTTTGGCTTTTGTTTTGGTCTTACCAAGAGACACTGAAATGTATCTAAACATAGTTTGCATGAATAAAAAAAGAATCCTGGGAATCATAATATTGAATTTCTGTCACAGCTTGAATTACAATGGCACCTAGAACATGTACTAAACACACTGACATCTAAGCATAAGCTCCATGTCCCACATTTGAACATTTAGCTATGCTTGTACACACTCACTGTGTTGATTTAATGATTGGGTATCAACATCGGAGTCATTTGAAAACAAAAATTAAATGGAATGAAAAAGTTCTGAGTAACATATGGAAATATTCACAGTTTCAACATCTTAAATCAGAAAGCATCTGAATAAAATGTACTTAAAAATGAAACAGAACCGTAAAATATGATATTCTCTTGAACCTTTGACAAAGGTAATGCAGAAAACAGGACGCTCACAATCCCAAACATTACTGAGGTACTGTCTATCAGGTGAAAGATGAACGCTGTCAGGAAAGTTCACAGGTTACACTTGTGCCACCCAATGAGATTTAGCTACAACTTTAAGCAAGCAGAACACGTCGTGATTGTTCAGCAAGAAATTTGTGGCCGGATCAAAAATGAAAATAAAAATCTGCTTGGTGTAGATGCACTAAAACAGGCATCGTTCACAGTTTGAACGGGAGAATGAGCCATATAAGGTCAAATTATGTTAGACTCATACCCACAAACATCAAAAGTGGTTTCAATGTAAGAAAACATATGATAATCTGAACACACGGTTTGAACAAAAAAACATTACGGAGAGGAAGTAAGTTGATATCATAAATTGGTCTCATCCCAAGAAGGATCGTTTATATTCTTTAACATTTTTCTAACTATCCTCTCCAGATCTTTCCGGGCTCTCTGTTCTTCCTCTAGGGATTTCTTCATTTTTTTAAAGTCCTGTTGGAATGACAAAGAGGAAATGGCAAATATTAAATAGTTTTCTATCAAATGTAAATATTAGGAAAACCCTGACCCTCACAGACACTCACCTGTTTAAGTTCTTGTACCTCATCTCTCAGAGCATAAACAACATCCACAAGGCTCCTAGGAAACATGGAATATATGTCAGTAAATATGTTTTTCATGCATATTGTAGCTCTATTCAATTTGTGTTGTCTTGACAAACATCCCTCTTTTTATACCCATTATACACCCTGTTCTGGAAATGGACAAATATGTGGTCTTACTTCTCCTCCAGAAGAGTCTGACCATTACTCTTCAACTCGTCTACACTGAACTTCTCCTCCCCAGGAACTATCAGTGCTGGACTGGCATCTTTCCACTGTCCTGTTTCAAAAGAGAAGCCCCGCAGATTGATTTCAGGAGGTTTAGTCAAGTTGGACTTATTGATTAGGTCAGTACAGGACCACTGTGCCTGGAAAAATGGTTTGGACTGGATCAAACTTACAGGACTGTGCGTGAGTGAGACAGGAGTTAGTCATGCAGAGAGGGATCATCCAAGAAAACTAAAAGCATTCAAAAACCAGAGGATCAAAGGTTTTCTGAAGGGCAGTAAAACTAAAATATATCCTTAACCACTAAACAAAACCCGAACAAGACAAAACAAATCAACAACAAAACCCATTCATTGAAAAAAAAAATAAGCATAAATAAAAAGAAAGAGCGATTTCTGAAAAGATAAACATACTGTAAAAAAACAACCCAAGATTTATTCAAAATGCATATTACAATGTGGTATTTGGTCATATATTGTACTCAACACAATAATGTCTTGATTTCAAACCACACAAACATCACTGAATTTTCTCTGGTGAACAGTTTTAAGAATATCTGAATGAAACAACGGGACAAAAAGGTAGTAACTTCATATTTTCTTGTTCTTTTTTTAACCACAGATAGAACTTGGTCACAAGAAATCACATAACATGAGGAATTATACTCTTTGTCATTATTGAAATAATTGGCAAGTTGTTTTCTTGTTTGTCTCATAATCACGTCATACATAAAAGAGGAAAAGCATCAAACACTGAGGCTTTGACAGAGTCTTGAATGAACGGTGAACAACTCTTGACTATTACCATCCACACACCTGATTTGAATGGATTCTAATAGAATTTAAACCAACATTAAATTCAACATTTTTTGTAAACTTCCATACGTTTTTAACCATAGACACCACTATAAACTTACATGTTAGATACAAGCATACAAAAAGTCCAAAATCATTCAAAATACATTTACAAATTGAAAATAAATACATTTATATCGCATAAGTATGAACAAAACGTCCCCAGTAATACTGTCCGTGGTGCCATCTGAGAACCATAGTTTTGAATTCCTCTCATTCGTGAAGCTCTCTTTTAAAAGATCCTACTTCTCATTTCAATCTAATGTTCACATTCAGTAAACAAAGTCCAAGTTAATACCACACATTTCAGATGAATGACAATACTCTAATATTTACAGAAACATTAAGAGATTTTAGCATCTTTTTTCTTTTACAGCGGAAGCTGTCCTTGTTGCCTTCGGAGTGCATCGTACCTTCAACAGCGTTAATTATTCAACACATCCGAGGACGAGGGAATGAAAACATCGTTTTTTTAAAGGACACTTAAAAAAATACCAAATGCGAGGCAAACAAATTCAAAAAAGTCAAAAGAGTCAAGTGAGGTTGGTGGTTTTAGAGGGAGTTAAGATGTCAAGGCAACAGGGAACTCTTTTGGGAAAGTGCATGTATATGCAAAAAATAATGATGAGGTGTGGTTCATAAAACACTAAGAAATAAATAAATAAAAATGAATCAAATAAATATGCATTGCAGTGACAGCTCATTAAATAAATAAATAGATTAAAATAAATATAAAGTCACTTGAAATAAAAGGAGTGAGGGGGTAGTTTAATTTTGGTGGGAAATGTAGGAGCTCTTACGGGAAACAGAGCCCATCCTGTAACTGTGGGCCGTCCATATACTGTCATAGTCAGAGTCCTCTGAGAGGTCCGAGGTGGTCTCAGGCCTTGAGATACTGCTACGGCGGCCCAGAGAGTCCACGCTTGATTGATCCAAAACGTGGTTATGCATGAGATCAGTGCCTTGCCATGCTGAAGAGGCCGTCCGTTCACAGATGATAGGAGGAGGGTCAAATCAAATGAATGAAGGCAAATGGAAAGAGGGGTCGAACAAAGAATGGATGTGGGTTGTGCAACCACACAGATGGGTGAACCAATTATACCCCAAGAGAGTATATGAGTATTATAAATAAATGATTGAATTAAATAAAATGATGTGTGAACATGTCAAAATCAAAGTATGGGGAGGAAGGGGTCATGATAAATAAATGAACGTTAAATATGATGAGGAAAAAGGAGAGAGGATATTGTTATAAGAGATCCCAGAATAATCTTGTTAAGATCAACAGGCTTTGGTTTATTTCTATGTTACACATAGAAAAGTAGATATGAAGGAGGAATGTCTTAGAAGAAACAAGACGGAGGTGAACAGGCCTGTGTACGAGACTTACTTGAGTTCAGAGTCTGTCTGGTTTTGGCACTTGTGCAGTAGGCCTCGATCACTTTCAGGATCTGAGCATCTTCCTCCAAAGCTACAGTACCTGTGCAGGTAAGAGGATACATCAGATGCACGATCTTTCAGAAAAGATCAATATCAGAAACAATAAAGGCCAGCTGACTTACTCTTCCTCAGAGCAAATTCTTCATCGGACGGCTTCCTCTCTGGCTTCCTCTTGGGCAGCAGCTTTTTCATAGTTTTGGGGCTTTTACTGAGGTCCTAGAAGAAGAGAAATGGAAATCATAGAAAAGGAACACAGAGGTTGGTAAAACAGAGACTTGCAGAGCCATGAGAGAGAGAGTATTTTTTATTGAGTTGTGTTAATTTGTGTTTATATATTAGTATCAAAATAATAGTGACCACAATATCAAGCGAAATAAACAACAATTACAATGCTTGTATTATATTACCTTTTTTTTTTTTCACAATATTTTATTTGGATGTCCAGCGTGCTGCATAATTAGCTTTAATCTGAGCCCAGAATACCTCTTTATAGCAGAGAGCAGCTGAGGGCCTGAGTGGAGGTGCTGGACGCAAGCAGCTCAGGCTCCAGGGCTTCTGGGTTTTCGGGGGCTCCAGGGGGCCCCACATCATGGTGCTATGAGGGGCCCCGTGAGAGGAGGGGTGTGGTAAGGTGTGGTAGGTAGGAGCAACTGTCAGGCCCCGGCTTTCTGCATGTCTGGACGGCGTCAGAGGGTGAGAGGGGAGCTGAAGGGGTAAACATTTTAGTTTAAGTTGAACATAATGGACATGCAAATCTTAAACCCTTCATTAATAAATGTGTTTTTACTTTTGTGCACCTACAGACAGATAGATTGTGTATTTGAGCTTTTTATTTCAGAATAATTCTATTATACCAGTTCGCCCTTCCTCATGATAATGATAAGTAGGGCTGAGCGATATTCTGTTTTGACATCGACATCGCGATGTGCTCGTGAGCGATAGTCACATCGCCGGAACATACGATGTGAAGGGTAGAAGCCCATGGTGTATTAAGAGAACGGTAGCACACAGTAAACACGAGTTTGTTGTATGGCTTGTTGCTGGGGTGACATGCACGTTCCGCGTGCCTGCACAGTGATTGGTTCGCTGTGCCGCTGCTCACCGCTCACAGCCAACATTCACTGCTGAAAATGCGCGACAAAGAGGATCCGCCGCAAAAAAATTATTTCGTACCAAAAAAAAAAGTCTAAATCATCTATTTGGGACTATTCCGGCTACAAAGAGGATGTTGACCAAAAATAGGTACTTTGCATGGAGTGTCACAATCACGCTGATAATGAACCCGAATTTGCGCAGCTCGTCAGTGAACAACGGCTCTGCGTAGTGTCCAGGGAGTGAGACCGGGATGATGCGAGCCCTAGAAGATGGAACCCCAGGGGGTAGAACCCTAACCAGGGCAGAGCTCAACGTCCCCCCTGGAGGAAAACGCGAAATATCGGAGGAGAAGGGGTGGAGGAGGGATGCGTAACGAGATAAAGAAGGGAAGAAGAAGGGGCCTATTTAAGGGGAAGGCTTATGAATTTGATTGGCTGAGACTGATTAGGGGATTGGAAACAGCTGTAGCTAATCATTGCGTCAGAGCTCCTCCCGAAACTTGTTTGTCAACATCACTTAGTTATTAGTTAGGATATTAAAAATGTCCTGACTCTTCCAAGATTTATAATGACAGTATATAGGCTTTGATATTTACAAAATACAATAGAAGTCCAATAAAGTGCACTCATTTCACATAAAGGCCTCATGAAGTAAAATAATGCATTTTTGTTAGACAAATATGCCGTACACATGTTCACGGGAGAGTGGAGTCCAGTGGATGGTGTGGAACCAAATCCTTATATCGAAATCCTCAAACATGTTTCTTTACTAAACCTTGTTTTATACTTCTAATTCCTGACTGGTGTTTTGTTTTGATCTCTCCACTGTGCGTCCACATTTGTCACTACATTCGATTGTGAAGGCAACCAAAATGCATAGATTCACTCCAGTAGGCCTTAGGGGTGGCACGGTTCATGGTTTTAGGGTCACGGTTTTCGGTTCGGTACGGTTCTTGTTATTTTTCACAATTTAGGATACAGTATTAAAAAAGTTATATCATATAATCATGCGTAAACTGAATTTGACTTGACTTAAAGCACATTATTGGGAACATCTCTGAGGAAAGCTAGGTGAGATTTTGATACAGCAAGAGAAAAGACATGATGATTTCAACATCCTTTTCATTTATTTGTCAAAAAAGAGAATGTGTCTTGCCATCTACATTAATGTACAAGCCCACCCGCCCCATGACTAACAAAAATAACAGTGTTCGCGCGAGCAGGTGAGGAAAATGATCGCGTGCGAGTGCTTGAATTGCGCGCGGATGACACATCAAGCGCGAGCAAGGGTTTGAAATGAGCTCGCGGACCCCGTTTCTTCACATGTACATCTGTTTTCCTCTCCCAAAAAATTATTTCCCGCGCTCGCCAGCATCAGTGGTGTGCTCGCTTATTAAAGGCATAGATTTGCCGCCATAGATTAAGTGTGTTTTTCGTGAGCTGGTTGCTGCTGCCGCGCCGGGGCGGAGGATCGTGATGCCGGCTCAGCGTAGTGATGTCTATTGGCGCATCCTCCAACTCCGGGCAGCCTTCCTTTTCTGTCCCACTTGCCATTTCTACACGTACAGTATTATGACCTGCAGCACTCAGTCCACACCGTATACACCTCAATTCTTTAGCGCGAAAGGGAAACACACTGACGTCACACACGGGGGCACGAGGCTACACTGCGCATGTCATGAACCGTCAAACCGTGCGACGCATGCATGCACCGGACCGAGACAAGCGAACCAAACGGTTCGTTTTTTTTTCATGAACCGTGCCATCCCTAGTAGGTAAAAAGTAAAAAGACATTTTTTAATATAACGCCAATTGTATTTGTCTGAAAGACAAAAATCATTTACAGCTAGGATGCCCTGAGGGTGAGTAAACCATGGGGTAATTAACATGGGACTAGGCTTAAGCCTTGTCTGTGAAACCAGGGGTATATGTGTGGTTTTCTAAGATGTAATGTTAAACAGGTGACTCACTGTGTGGCAGGGAACAGTGAGTGGTTTCATGCTGGGAGCCGCCAAGGTGGTGTGCTTGGTCTGTCGGTTCAGATACTCGAGCCAGTCCTGCAGATCGTGCTTGTTATAGCAGGTCACCTGAAGTCTCTCAAACATGCTTCCTGTTGGACGGAAGGTCAATTAATAACTAAGAATGATCAAAAACACTTCACTGTGTCCTGAGCACAAAGGATGCGAGTCAGTTTGTCCTTACCTGAGAGCTCAAAAGCATTTTTATGACTTTCACAGTCTTCTAATGGGGTCACCGTCATCCCGCTCAAAGGCAGCTTGCCCTGAGAGAAACAAAGCAGACATTTTTTTTTTGTGCTCGAGCCGCAAGTGCCATTTAATGTTTGAAAAGCTGTGGTTTGAGTGGATTTTAGGGAGTGGTGGAGCGAGGACAGTGAGAATTATTTGGCTGTGTAGTAATCAGTTCTGACAGCGGCTGGTTTCTGACCTGGTAGATGAAGCCACTCATCCTTGGACTGGCAGACAGGATGAGCAAAATATGAGGAAACAGCAGAAGGTAACGTTCATGCTTATCCTAAGAAAAAAAAAGAAAAAGAAATAAATAATACTACATAACCATTATAACTGAAGGACTGAAATCACAGAGAAAAACTATAGCCATTTTTGCCAATATGAATCAGCAACAGGTGTTTTTGAAACATGTTATTTACTTCTAATGCACTTGTGATGTAAATAACATGTTTCCACTTCTTTTTTTGCAATAAAACTTCATCCAGAAAATGAAACATTATTGATTCATATGGAATTCTGAGCCATAAACACTTACTCTAAACGTATTAATAACAGTTATTATACAAGGCCACCTGAACACTACTGATAGTTGTGGTTGCATCAACATGTTAAACACTGCCTATCAAAAGTTTAAGATCAGTAGTTTTAGTTTTTACGGTGATAGTTCACCCAAAAATGAAACTTTTTGTCTTTAATTACTTACTCTCATATTGTTCCAAACCTGTAAGACTTTTGTTCATCTTCGGAAAACAATTATAAATAAAATCTGAGACCTTTCTTACCCTGCATAGACAACAATGCAGATCCAGAAAAGAGAAGGACAGACAGCAGTAAAATAGTCACAAAGCTCTCACATTTCATCATAAATATATTTGTGAAGATGAACATCTGAATATGAACAAAGGAAAACAGAATTTCATTTTTGGGTGAACTAACCTTTTTAGGGAATCTCTGCTCATCAAGGCTATATTTGTTTTAACAAAAACAATGAAAAACTTTAATATTGTGAAATATTGCAATTTCTAATATTGTTTCCTATTTCAATATACTTTAAAATATAACTTATTTCTGCGATGCAGCGCTGAATTTTCACTCCAGTCTTCAGGGTCTTTCAGAAATCATTCTAATATGCAGATTTACTATCAGTGTTGAAACAGTTGTGCTGCTTGATATTTCTTGGAACCTGTGATATTTTTCTTTCTTTCCTGAATAAAAAGTTAAAAAGAACAGCATTTATTCAAAATTTCTTTTTTGAAAAAACACTATTCTTTTTACCTTTATATTCATCTTTTTTTTTTTTCAATTTAATCACCACAAATCTTTCAACACTGATAACAAATCAGTACATTAGAATGATTTCTGAAGGCTTGTGTGACACTAAAGACTGGAGTAATGATGCTCAAAATTCAACTTTGCTTCACAGGAATACATTTAAAGTATATTCAAATAGAAAAAAAATTTAATTACGTATTTTTCTGTATTTTTAAATCAAATAAATGCAGCTATGATGAGCCTAAAAAACGTCTTTAAAAACATGTAGAACCTTATTTTTGAATAGCACTGTGTGTCACCAAAGGGAAGTCTGATGTTTAACTGGAAGATTGAGTTATGACATTTTGATTAAAGGAACACTCACAATTTTCCTTTTAAATTATTCCTATTCTATAGTTACATTGTGTACTAAGGCTGATGGAAAAGTTGTTATTTTCTAGACTGATATAACTAGGAACAATACTCTTATTCCAGCGTAATAATCAAGGAACTTTGTGGCAGTACCATGGCTGCAGAAGGCGCAATGATATTATGCATCTCCTGAAAACAGTCCCCCGGATAAAAGTGCTACCACTGAGATTGGCCGAATGGATTTGAAAATGGTAAAAATCAGCTGTTTAACTCTAGGTGGTAATGAGCCCATTTTTTTTAAATAGTGGAGTGTTCCTTTAAACATTATGAAAACCTGCATGAATGAATCATTCACAATATGATTAATAACACGCATTTAGAAAAGGGTGAATTTTCATTTCATGCTGACTGTTCATCACATGGATCAGCCACGGAGATCTCACCTCACACCCTTGGTTCTGGACCATGGCCTGGCTCATATACAGCACTGAACCCAGGGTCTTAATATCCTCCCCCTCCCACAAGCGAATCGTCTCAGTCAGGATCTGAAGCTCCAGCTCCTTGCGCTTCCGCACCTCCTGACATTGTGCCTGTAACCATGGCAACACAATAGTTGAGAAGGCTGGTTGCCATGAGAATGATCCTCACCTAAGTGCAGCAGCAAAGCCACGGGACGCCAGTCTGCTTGATCATATTAACTAGGCAGTTAACACTCACAGAGAGATTCTTGAAAGCCGTCATACATTTCTGAATTTCTGTTCTATCTGGATGACCCTCCTGAAGAGGAAAGAAGACAGTGTCAACACTGAAGTGCCACCAACCATTAAAACAGAAATCACATACAATCAATCTCTCTCTTCTACCTCCATGTGTCTCTCCAGTTCCTTCAGTAATGTGGGATATTTGTCCAGTCTCATGAAGGGTTTGCTGAGGCCAGAGGTCAGCGTGAGAATGCCAGGTATCGACGCACCCCTCCCCTCCATGAACTCCCCGAGCTCCTCACTGAAGGGACAGGAATGAGAAGTTATCACCAGTTATCAGTGGAGAGGCTCTCTGTGAAATCAGGACACAATGTGCCGGTGTACCTGTGATCGGTGAGAATACTGACTGCCGATGGGTGGTTGGAGCAGTAAGACACATTAAGAGACCTCATCTGGGGCATGAGATTGAGGAAGAACCCTCCCACTTTCTGCTGCAGCTCTGGAAGCCTTCAATCACAAAACATTGAGTCATTAAATTATTACACAAATATTTATTATTGAACAATATATTTTTCAAATGTTCAGCTTAGGATTTTTCCAAACCTAGGATATAAATCTTTATTCTCAATTCAGCAATTAATGAATCCCAAACAACTTAAATCTATAGTCTCCACTTATTTTGTAAATAAACCATCTTTCAACATCATTCAGCCAGTAGAAATGACTACTTTATTCAGCAAGGATGCATTAAATTGATCAAAAGTGGCAGCAAAGATTATATAAAGTTTATTATGTTACAAAGATTTCTAATGTTACAAAAGATTTCTATTTCAAATACATGCTTATGAAAGTTCAATTCATCAACAAATGAATAGATGCAATTTATAATATATTCTAAAAAATATTTTACATTGCAACAAAATTTCACAATTTTACTCTATAACTCAAAATAAAAGCTACCTTGGTGAACATAAGAGAAAATAATATGAAGTTATAATAACATCTCTTTTTTATTTATGCATTTTAGCAATATTTTAATTTATATATGTATTATTATCAGAGAATGTTTTTTTTCCCTTTGATCCTAAAATAAATATTTCTCTTTATATATATATGACAAATATAAATACATATATATGTATGTTACTACAAAAAATAAAATAATATTAATTTATTTCAGTATGCTCAATTTACTTTCTTTGAGAGGTATAAATTCATAAATAGTTTTGCTGATAAACTTACCACTAGAGGTCAGTGTAAACATTTGAAACCTAGTGACACTTAAATCCTTTTACTGGACCTCAGGTTACTGCCCAGGTCTATTTTCATCATCTATGAGTCGAAACTTGATACATTTGATAGAGTCTCAGTTTCACTAAGTGCTTCGGCCCTCCTGTCGTAAATTACTCAGGGGCTATTAAGAGCGGGGCCCGGGAATCACATGGCTGCTCACCGTTAGCATAATACTTACTTGGTAGTGTCCTCCAGTGACTGGACCAGAGTCTGCTGGAAAGTGCTGATTTCCTCCAGGTTCCCGAGAATGACACTTACACCCGAGGGGCTCAGTCTATGAGAAACATTAACGAACAGTGCTCAAACATTACACAAACTTGACACAAATGCTAAGAAACCTTCAGAGGGGACGATTATATTATTTTTAATCACATTAATTACACTAAAATAACACATTAAACCCAAAAGCCAGACAGAGAACACAGAATAAGCATGAATTTGTATGTCCTTCTTAAGCAAAGCTTTAAAGTAAAGAAACAAACAAAAAACTTAAAAGTAAAGCTTTTTACTTTTCTGTCATCTGTAGAGGTCTCAGGTAGTTGGTCAAAAGGTTCTGGAGCTCCTTTGAATACTCCGTTTCAGTTTCTAAAATGTTCTGTAGCACCTGAAGACAAACAAACAGCAGGTGTTTTTTAGATATTTTTAATACAATGATTACAAATCAAATGAGACCGATTACTGTTCATGTGCAAAATCTCAGAAATTAAGCAAATCGACCTGGCGAGCCTTGAAAAGGCTAAGCGAAAGGAAATGTGCTTACCAGGTTGTAATAGGTTTTACTGATGGATGCGGTATCAAAACCTTTAGGAGGGCTTTTCAGATTTCCAGATTTAGGGGACACTTGTTTGTCTGTAAAGACATAAGAGTTTTAATAACGGTGCGCTGTGGAACAAGAGAAGACTGTGTTTATATATTAACAATAGTCCACAGCAATCTGACACTTACCAGACCCTTTAACCTCTCTGACATAATTACTTGGAAACCAGCCTGTCTTGCCGTTGAGGGATCCTTCCCACCAACCCCCTTCTTCTGTGCGAGTAACATTGATGATGTCACCCTTAGTGAAAGAAAGCTCATCCTCATTGGTCTGCTGGAAGTTGAAGCGAGCTTTAACCACTAACTGAGCGTTACTGTTCTCCGTCATGTCCTATGAGAGAGAGAGAGAGAGAGAGAAAGAGAGTACTTATGTTTACATGATACAGACCTTTAGTGTGCTAACAAGTTTTAAAACTCTAAATTTACCCATTTACATGAATTAATATGTATGTGCAAGACAGAGTCTCTGGACACTGTCACACAACGCCAAGAGTTTCATTCACAAACATCAAACGAAAGTCATCTTTGATTATCTACTGTAGTCAAAAACACACTAACACTGGGGTGTCAAGCTGCTCTTCACATACACAGAAATGCTAAATACTTTTGTTCATATATTAAAATCTGTATATTTTCAAAAGACACAAGTTGACCAAACGCAACAGCGTAACAGGCTTTTACAATGTTTCAAAAGACGTCTATTTTGAATAAATGCTGAAAAAAATGTTTCACAGTTCAAAAACATATTACACACAACAGCATATTAATAAAAAAAAACATTTCTTGAGCACCAAATCAACATATCAGAAAGATTTCTGAAGGATCCTGTGACTAATGGCTATGGAAAATAAGCTTTGAATCACAGGAACAAATGACATTTTAAAATATATTGAGATAGAAAATGTATTTAAGAGCAAATAAATGCAGCCCTGGTGAGTATAAGACACCAGTAAAATTGTAACTTTGGTAATGTACATGTGATGCACATGAATATTTTGATCGAGATCTGCTGTGGCTGGTTAAGTGTTCTCACCCTAGTGTTACTCACAAGACTACGGAACTGGTTCTGGAGCAATTTAGAAGATCTGCCCAGTGAGGACTGGGAGGCCAGTGATTCGAAGGACTTGATCCGGTGCGCAGAAGAGTGACGGGTACATACAGAGTCGCTGCCTATACCAATATCTACTCCAACAGAGAGAACACAGAGGAGAACAATAACCAATGGTAACATTAAACGACCACCCGCTATAAGAAGAGCACATTAACAGCTTTGAACAAATTTTAAACTGTTGATAAAATTTACAATTTATTGTTTCTTTGTTTTGTTTTTTTATATCATCTTTCTTTAAATCTAACCGGAATAATTCTTACCTGCAGTAACTTTATTGAGGGCAACCAGTGTAGTGAGGACTCTGCTGAAGTTGTGGCCCTGAAACAGGTCACCGGCCTCGAAAGGCTACAGAGAGAGAAAACCATTACATAACATCATTAATCTAGACCACCTACATGTCAGTTCAAATTTTAAGAAATTCATATAGGACTCCAGCCTATTTCAAGCACTTACAGCTTATGGGATATTTCTTAAACTGCGCTACTTACACAAGTCTGAAATTTAAGCCATGTGCACACTTTATGTACAAGCTCCGGGCAATCAAGAAAAAAAACATCAACACTGTACTCCTATAGACAATATCAAAGAACAAAGAAAAATCGAATTTTAAATAATCTTGATATTTTTTTCACTATAAAGAACAGAAGGAATAACTAGCTTTATTCTTTGAACTATTATTTATCAATATATCAAATACAATCTAGTTTGCCAAAATGTAATGGACAAATATAAGGTGCTTTGTCATATCGTTGTCATATGCACAATATTGCATGCCAGTTGTCAGCGAAAATGGTGAATAAGATAAATATTTCATATATTTGTATTGTTCAGACCTCTTATGACTACATCCAGCATCTATTGACGACAATCATCATGCATTCTTTGTCTGTGCCGTTTGGCCTCTGAGCAGGTGGTGTGGTTAGCTAGAGGTCACTGATGTCTCTTTGCTCGTGAAGTGAGAAATATGATTTGTTCGGCTCTGTATGGTCTGTCCAGTGTTGATCTTTGCAAGTATTATAACTGTTTAATGGACACCTATGTGTACTTCTACCAGTGGCTGTGTGCAGGAGAACTTCAGGAGAAAGTATCAGCTTCCGCTCTGATTCCAGTTTATGCCCTGAGAGAAGCAAAAACAAGTGTGTGGGGATGCGAATAAGTGGCCAATGCATCATCTTGAGCGCTTTGCCTTTCAAAGTAATTCTGCTCCTTCAGTGATTTATTAAATCATTGTAGGATTTTTTTTTTTAAATGATGCCCTATGCAGTTAACATATAAGAACATCCAGTATAGGTTTTAGAATAGATGTTCTTCAATCCTCTCCCACCAGCATAATTTAATAATAAAATGTTCAGTTTTAATTATTTTGGTAATTGTAAAATTGGTAGCTTTTAGTATTTTGGTAAGTCTGGGGTCAGTAACTCTGGGGAAAAAAATACTTTTGTTCAGTAAGAACTTTCTATTTATCGATCCTGAAAAAATATATAAAACTAGAAGCAGTTAACTTTTGTTAGTTTGTTAACTGTTATATTTCTCAATATTACTGTTTGTACTGTATTTTTTATTTTTAAAAAAAGCAGTCTCAGGAAACAAGAGAGACTTCAAAAACATATTTTTTTCATTTTCATAACAATTTAACAGTTTCAAGTGTGCCATGTTGTGAAGGTGGAACATGTTCATTTCTCATCACACATTATCATTTAGCTTGTCTCAAAAAAATTCCAAGACAATCAAAATGATTGAAAATCTATTATTTATTGCATATAACTCATTAGATTATAGAATTATGTATTTGGATATTGCTTTGCATTATTTAATTCCAGCTAAAACAATGCCATTTTGGCTCTACTGTGGCGTGATCCTATTTAGAGTGAAATTAAACATTAACAACAGAAGGAGTCGCGTGATAGAATCTGAGCAAAATTTATAGCCAGGCGGCAGATCTGAAAATGCCATCGTGTCGTTAAGCTTGAGACATCATCACAGCTGAATGAGCTCGGTGCTTCATGGTGAAGGAGCTTCAGAAGAGGCTGCTCCTAAGGCAGAGTGAACTGGACACAGATTAGCGAAAAATCCAGTAAACCACAAATCTGGAGCAAAAGGATCAGCTTTCACCCCCGGGGGTCAAAGAGTTATATTTCAATACAAAAAAAGTACAAAACAAACTCTCAGACAATTAAAAAAGCCTTTCAATCAGGCCTTAACCTATATGGGACGTTTGTCATCTGGGAATGTGCACACAAATCATGGGCTGGAGGCATGACAACAAAAACACATCCTTGCAATATCTGTGACAAGCGCTCACAGCTGTAATCTTTCACACATAAGACTAAAAATAAGTGTTTACTAACTGCTCGTATCTATTCCAAAATTTAGCACACCGTGACGGTGCCGGTGTTGACAGCGTTGGACCCCGGTGGAGCCTTGGGCACTTCCAGGTCAAACGAATACCTTTTAACAGGTCAGAGAGGAGCAAATTACTGTGACAGAGGTGCAGCAGCAAACGCGAAAGCAAGAATTCTCTATATGAGAAAACTCAAACCTAAACCTACACAATGTAGCAAACAGTGGGAAAGTATACGAATGCGAACAAACCCTGAGATGAATTCATTAACACAATCTCCAGCAAAACAAACACCCCTAGTGATCACAGTGTAGAAGCAGACTTAGTTGAACACCGGGCACAGCATTAATCTCAAAGATGGAGTAATGATATCCACTGATCTTGAGAAAGGGGTTTCTTTTCCTACGATACTGTCAGTACTTGTTTAGATAAGGCATCACACATTATGCGGCTATCAAAAGCTCCATATGTGACATGGGCCTCAACCTCAGCACATCTAGATACACTTGACAAGACATTAGCATTACCCTGAACCATCTGTTCCTTAATAAATGCGCATAGATCAAAATCCCACTAGCCCTTTGTATGTCTCTCTGTCCACATTTGTGACTATTTTATGTGAAGTCTCCAATATTGGACAGAAGGGGAAAAAAAAACTGTTGGACATAATTCACATTATAATACAATCAATAATAAAGTATAACTTAATATTATAATCATTTTATCCTACAAGAGCATTGAAGGGGAAAAAAGAATAATTAATAAAACCCAATTATGTAATATTAATAACATGATGACGCTTGCTTACTATTTATCCCATACTGTATAGACCTAAAAATATTATACACATATAATGTGTATAAAATATACATATTTAAATCATATTTTATGTTATATTTTTGGAAGGACATGCCTCACAATATTGGGGGTACTTGGAAAAAAAGTTGAAGCACATTATGAAAGTGACTTTTGTTTGCCTAACCAAGCAGAAAACAAAGATTGAAGCTTCAAATTCATGCAGACTCAAATATAATAGACAAACTGTACATGAATGGACAAAGCAACGCCATTCATAGAAGACACAGCCCCTATATGCTGTAGTGCACGCACTCGCCAGCAACATCCTGATAATGTATTGACAAAAATTAGAACCACAACCAAATAAACCCTTGCGACATTTTCATAACATTACCGAGCTTTTGTCGCATCTGAGTGTGACAATGCACCGATGTAACGTTACAGGGAAGGATCTCACTCAGAGTTGCGTCTCCTCCGTCTACTGCACGTCTCTTTTGTTGATTGTTTTCATTGTGGCGCCAATGCAGCAACATACAGTAGAGCTACAGGACCATAAACACAGCAACTTACCTCGACGCGAAACACCGCGCAGCCCTTGAGAAACTCCGTGATGTTGCTCAAGCACTCGCTGTCGTTCTTGGGATCTTGATAGATCTGAGGAAAACGGGGAGAGCGGTGGAAAAGTGTGAGCACTTTGGGAGTGAAGGACTGGCTCGAGTATCCCGTATGAGAGTCCACGGGCTGCCTGCCTGACTATAACCACATCCACACACACATCGCGAAACTGATCTGCAGCACCGCGGAGATGGACAGCAGGAAGCGGGAGGAAGTGACGTTTGCAGATGGACGCCGAACACAATGGGACGTGATCAACACACCCCTGCTCTGGCGGGGGAAATTAAAACTGTCCTTCAGTCAGAGCAGGTATTTTGAGAGGTAAATGAGATACACAGCAGGCAGGCTGTATGCATGACCCCTGGACTACAAAACCATGTGTTTTTATTATTTTGTTATATATTATTATACTTAATACCCTTGTGATTATTGTTATAAAGGAAAAATAAATAATCCATCGTAAAAATACATGTGCTAGGCTAGTACTTATGGTTTTGTGGTCCAGGGTCACATTTATCACATTTTAGGTTCTGGCAGTGTATTTGCAACTCTGTGAAGCGTAATGTACTGTAACGTTATGGTCATCAAATCAAAATCGTCCAATCTCCAGCGCTGATGTCAGTGACTGAATTTGTTGCAGACTGCACCATGAAGGTATGTGGCATATGTTGACAATTTGTTGTGAACTAACCAATGTCCACTACAGAAAGGAAAACAAGTGGTGGATGATTGGTACTGAAATGTGTCAATATATCATTAAAGTCAATATATTATTTTATTTACTTTTTCTGTAAAAAAAAAATAAATAAAATGTTTGAGTTTGGGTTGTCAGATTAAAACCTTGAAAATCACTAGGCTCTTTTTTAAACTAGCTTGGGTATCTTAATGTGTACTTAATAATGAACTTAATAATAAAAGGTTTACTGGGGGTTACAGTTTTAAAATTTTTTCAGGAACATGCTCCATTTTGTAACTTCCCCAGAGGCGTGTGCCTAGAGATTCTCCAGAGCCTTCTGCCACTGTGGCAATCTGTTTCTCATTTTTTACACTACAAAATTATCAGATTGGGTTAAAATGAGTCCTTGTACATTTTCAATGGAAGGTGCCTGCCGACCCACTCATCCTTTTCTGAAATAATTATAAGAATAACAGTATCTAACACAAAATGTAATTCAATGCAAATAACAAATGTATTCACATAACAGATGTTTTTTTGTAGATTTTAATATTTACCTGTGGGTTAAACATCATATAATTTAAGAAGGGGTAGTTCACCAAAAATTTAAATTCTGTCATCCCTTTTTCACCTTCATATCATTTCAAATCCATATGACTGTCATCGTTATATGTCGTTCATCTTTGAATCCCAAATAAAGATATTTATATGAAACCTGAGAGGTATCTGTCCTACTTTTGAAATTCCATTCAGCTTAAAATTTTGATGGATTAAAAATACAAATGAGCATGCATATGAATCAAGTGATCATTTAATTTAAATCTGCATTCTGAAAATGAACAAATGCCGTATGGGTTTTGACACGAGGGTGAGTTGTTGTCTTGTTGATGACAAAATGTTAATTTGGGTAAACATCTTTTTAGCATAAAATACATAACCTACAACTGCCAAATTTCATTATATGTAGGCCAAGCCTCAAATGCCTCTACTGAGTTGGACAGCATGAAGCTTTTTTTTCATGTTTTTTTTAAGTTACTGTTATTCCAACCAGATACATTACGATACATTACAAGCTGACTTGCTGAGAGAGGTTCAAGAATGAAAGTATCAGCAAATCGCAGTGTCAATAACGCTTTCTTTCTTTGCAGTGTCATCGTATTAGGAGCTGCAAATGATACCTAAGACTGTACTGTAGCTAGGAAATGGATGCTTCATTTGTAAGTCAGTGGGCTTTACAGCTGCAGCTAGCATATATTTACATGTTGTAGTCGTAATGAATCCTTACGCCTGAGCATCCTCATAATTTTACATTTTTTTCATATTCTTTATAGATACAAAATGGGGTAACAAATGGAGTAATGGCAGGACAAATCTGACTTATACATAAAAGGGGTAACTAACAGACATGTTCTCATTACTGGACAGAGCATGTACCAGAAGTGTGTATGATCATTTTGTTCAACTATTGCATAATTTCAGATGTGGAAAGTCCCAACTGGTCAAGTGCACTATTATATTTTTCCACTTTAAATATGCAAACTTTATTTTTTTGCGTTGTTTTTTACTTCCACATAGCTCTCTTGCCAGGATATACACATCCTATTGTTATGTTTACAGTGAAATTTGCTAAGCAAACCAGATGGAGCTTGAAAAGAGGTTATTGCTGTCATAGACTGTTAGTCATTGTCAGAGATGATCCTGGATTTCTTAAAACACACCCCCTCTGTATACACCAAACCAAGAAGGACAGAGTCCATGCATTATTTATAGAATAGACAAACTGCTTTAGAAAACATGTTGGATATCATTATACCTGAGTGGTCATGTGATGCTTTAATTATAGACTAAATGCATTTCTAATTTGAACTCTGTTCCCTCTCAGAGGCATATTAATATCTTTATACCTTTCATGAATTTGCATTTACCCTCAGGTATCTTGTTCAGTGGAATATATTGTTTTCGCTTTTATACTATGAATTGTGTTATTGTGTGGCTTAATGTTAACTGCAGCTGAATATAATTTGTTATGCGTTTCCAGTTTGCAATGCATTGCATTGGACAGAATCTAGTGCTAATCGGAATTTTAAAAAAACACACTGTTTCTTTAAATGAGAGCGCATCTGCTTTTTTGTCTATTTACTGCCTATGGCGGCCCATTTCCAGTGTATGCAATATAAGGAAGGGTGCATAGCTAACCTTGATAATACCTAACATATTAATGCTATTCATACACAGCCATGTAATGCGATTTGCACGCGCTTATCCTCAGGTTTCCATAGCTTATATACTAAGTAGGTTATCATTTACATCTCACATGCAGTCGGTTAACATATATGTTTTACTGCTTTTCAACACGACAGTCAAATGCGTCCAACATTCAGCTTGGTTTAAATCCCAAAAAAATCGACGACTGCTGCCAATGTTGTTGCCTGGAAAAACAGCAGCACTATCGCGCACTGAACGCCTCAACCGACCTGCTGCTGCAAGGGCTGCGTTCGCATTCAAACAGAGGATTAAACATCTGTTGTGACCTATATATAAACTATATATGCCACTTGTGTTATAATAAATATCAAAGCGCGTGTAGTGTGAAGATTACAGGAATATGAACAGTGAAACACGGTGCGCCAAAGGGAGGATGCGCGCTTACTTTATCAGTAGTGCCTGGACGCAGCCGCTCCAGCAACCTGCACAGGACGACCCCATCCTTCAGCGAAGACTGCAGAAATCCATCGGGGTCCGAGATGGTCTTTTTAGGTGATTCCAAAACCCCGAGCGTAATGAGCCATGTAACCGTTTGTTCCGCCGGATTCATGGCCACACCAGCAAGGTCGATGCTCTCGGTATAACGATTGTAATGGGGACAAAATTAGGCTGCCTGTTATTAACCAGTCGTTGAACTGGGCACCATTTTCCTCTAAAACGTGTTGTTTGAGGGATGGCGCATTATATGGCGCTCCATGGAGATGAGTAATGCTATCGCTTCGCTCCCATTTCCTTTATTACGACAAGCTGTCAAACGCCTTTCACTGGAATACAGTCAGCGCACTAAACCTGCATCTTCCGGCAGATGACATCACAGCATAGACACAGCATATGTGACCAGTCGGCTTCGCATCCTGCTTTGCATGTGGATTGCATAGGTTCACCTGCACTTTGCATGACTAATGCGTCGTAACAGAAAGATCTAATGTACATTTATTACTAGTTCTATTTTTAAATATTGGTAAGAAGAAACACTTGACGACGACCTTGATATAAGGACATTGTGAAGTATTTCTGTACATTGTGAGAGTGTGAATGCATGGATATATAAAGGGGGGTTTAAATAAGCAGCAAAACCCTCGCGTTATCAGGCAGGTTATACGAGACTGTTGTTTTCATCAGAATAGTGTAGTTCATATGTGGCCCGCAGGGTGGCGTCATCTACACTGCTGAACCAGACTAAAACTGTGTAAGGATTTTAGCCTTTAGGCCGGTCTTTTTGTTCTTTACACCAAATCCAAAGTCCTCAAAACAGAAAAGAGTGGGAAACCAGTCTTTTTTTAAAAGCAAGGTAGTTATAATGTGTTAGATAGTTTGTGTCATTTGTTTAGTCTGCTTTCTTTTATTCATTTTTGAATATTGCACGCCAAGTAGTAAGTAGGAGGATGATCCCCCCAGCAGCCAGTAGTCCTCAATGTCACATTATCCTTCGAAAATCATTCTAATATGTGTTGTGTCTCAATGCCAATGATGATTTTCTTCAATGTTGTCAATTTAGCTCATAAAGTAAGGTTCCAGATGTCAAAATAAGACTATTAGAGAGAGTAACAAAGCTTAGATGACGGACCCTCAGACTGTCATTCTGCATTAGGACATCCAGTATTGAAATAACTCAACACATTCATTATTATATTAATTGCCATACATCATTTTTTTAAATGAGACAATACCATATTGAGTAAATGGCATAATATAAAGAAAAGTAATACAATATGCTGTATTGGTGCTCAAGAAACATTTCTTATTATTAATATTATATATATAAAGACAACGAGAAGGCATTTTTATTGCTATACACTGCTGTGTGTGTGTAGTTTTTTTATTTATTTTATTAGGATTAATAGAGAATGTCAAATAACAGATTTTATTAATAGAAATATTTATAAATGCATTTGGTGTCACATAACTCATTAAAAAAAATCTGGCCCACATTTCAACAGTCATGTATCTTAGTTGTGAAGTGGATCATAACCTTTCATCAAAGTTCTCCTAAAACCCAAAACCAAGATGTGCTCTCGTCTTAGGACAACTTTGATGACCTCTGTATTTCTACGTGTGACTGCAGTAACTAAGATGAGGATTTCATAAGCCACAAAGCCTTACAAATGACTCTCACCCATGACCTCACCCCTACTAATCCCACCTACCACTGATAACTTTCCATCCAAAAACCATCCTCCTGTTGCGCAACATGGACTGTAAACATACATGTTATGCAACTTCTACAAGTACTGATAATACATTGCACATACATCACATGATATTGGCATTTGCACTACATGCTTCCATATAAAACCAAAAACTTATGTCTGTTCCTGTTCTAATTTACCCACTTTTTTTTTTCTAAACATCAGTATGCCATTTATTTCTTAATGAAGTTCTTGCTGAGCATCATGAGAGTTAAACTGTTACCCTGCACAAATAAAGAGCCATTACACCTTTAGCGCCACATTTTTAATGAACCAGCCCTGAGTCATGCATAACAGTAAACTGGCACAGTCAGAGTAAATCAAGTCTGGATTAGCATGAGTGTGAATGGAGGAGGTAAATTGGATAGAGAGCATAAACCACAGTTTTACCTCTGCCTCCTGCTCCCTTCTGAATCATCTGGTTAGCTACCTAGAGGAATCTGAGTTCCCAATGGGTCACCATGGATACCAGTGGAGGTTCAGTGCTCCTCTCAAGAGTCAGCTGAAGCAGAGAAGCAACCCCTCTGTGGCTGGGAGGGCAAAACGCCATGTCTTAACAGGCCTGCCATGGGACTACTCACAATCCCCTAGTCCCAGCATCTCTAGTAGCTGTAACCAAGGATGCCCTTGTGATATTTCCTCCAAGAGAACTCTCTAGGTGAACCCTTGCTTCTTTTTAATTTCTTTAAACATTTTGATTCAATTTTACATTGAAGCATTCTGTCTTAATTTTTAAGTGTCCTTTTTATTTGCCTTTGCTTAAAAAATTATCAGCGTCTGCTTGTAAAATACATTAATGCCACCATCTTACATCTTCGTGTCTCTGTTTTATTGCCCATATCAAAATTTTGCATTATATGTACATGCAATTCTATATGTACAAAAGACACAAAAATAAGGCTGTACCTATGCATTGTTAAATACTGCAGTTTTAAATTATGACAACAGTGTGTGTTGAAGCGACAACTAAAACTCAAGAAAATATTCTGCCTGCACAAAAACACCCCATGCAAGTTTCATAAGTTGCATGCTATGAAACTTATCTTTCTCTCACACTGCCTCTCTCTGACACGATTCTTGCGCTTTCTTGGTTTCAATCTATTTTTGATTATTTTTGTCCTCCAGGTGTGGCTCTCTCTTCATGAGGGTGAATTATGACTGAGAGGTTATAAGAAGTGCGCTGAGTAATAAAACCACAACCGTGTGAAAGAAGGATCTGGAGCACATCCTGTCACTTCCATGCACATAACACTGTTTGGGCAAGATGCATTGCAAACCACCTTAAATCATGCAGATGGATTATCAAATTATTACTTTTCTTAGTGATCAGACTTAATTTATTCATTGTGCACACACAACGGAGGAAAATCCAATGGACTTTACAATAATACAGCAACCTAAGTCATATCTTTCTTTGTTTTATGTGTGAAATATTTGTCAAATTCTAGTTGTTTTATATGTGATGTTTGTATTTTGGAAGAACTGAAATGGCTGTATGTTTTCTATAAATAGTCCACCAATGAGTCAAGCTGATCAAATTCAAACACATCCAGTGCAAATATCATTTTTTGGAAAACAACAAATCAAGGTGTAGGGAATCTGTCATTTTGAGATTTCTAGTGTCCTGATGTTTCTACGTTGGACAAGGTTTTCTCTGTCTGTCAGATGTCAGAAGTAGCTGTGTGAAGTAGCACATTTCACACAGCCACAAAAAATGCCATTTTGCACTGATGTTCCTTTTTTGGTGCAACTAAGAGAATGATAAATCAGTTCACAGACAGAGCTGGTCTCTATGCATCACAATAAAGTATATCCTGGCCTTCGTGTGAAAAGTATTAAGCAATGTGGGGGAGATGGACACCAACAGATCTGGGAGTCAGCAGTAAGTAACACAGGGTTATCACACATCTTTCAGTGGAAAGTACCCCTTGCCTAATTCTTTTCTGTGGGTATGTAACAGGTTGCATTCCATTCCTCCTTCGTCTTCCGAGATCTAGGCTATAGGCTCGATATATCTTGTATATTTTAAAATATATATCAAATCGCTGATGTTAGTTGAGGTCTACAAGTGATAGATAGGCAGATGCATAGATACTTTTTTGTTCGCTTTCCCAGAGGAATTCATGCTTCAGTTTCTCGGTGACTGTTTCCCTCCTCCCCGCTTGCTTGCTTACGCAGGAGTGTATCTACGAGCATCTCCGTTCATCGCCGTCATAGTGCTCTGACGCGATGTTTGGGTGACAACGCCGAGCCTCCGGTACATCAGCCTCCGCCCATCGCGTGCTTCCACAGAAACACCGACCGTGCCTCTGATGCGTGACCCGTTGACGCTGGTTCTCCTGCGGTGCGCAGTGCTGCGCTTCTGTACCTGCCAAAATGGACAACTGAACAATCGACCTCAACATGCCTACCGTTTATGGAAGTAAGGGAAAACTTGCAAGTGTTTGTTTCATGCTTCAACACGCATCCCAGGTTAGTGTCATACAAACCTAACGCGTTTAATTCCGTTGTTTTTCAGGGAGAGCCAAAACATGGATAGGTTTTTTGGTATTATCCAATTCACACTCTCTATAACCTATTTCTTTCTCTTGTTATTACTGATTATTTTCACATTTAGGCGGGCAGTCTCGCGCAACCCTTTATTTTTATTTCGTTTTTTTTCTTCTGAACTTAGACAAACGTCAACTTAATTAAACATATTTAAACTTTTTTAAACAAGACACAAACACTTTTGTAATGTACCTATGATGTGCAAGTATACAGGCAAGTGGTAAATAATGAATAATGAGTGGTTTATGTTTTGTCAGTGTTCCGTCAGATGTCCTCACGAAATGTGCACGAGCCGCGTATTGTTGCTATGGTTACCGCCTCAAGAGAACACGACTTCTAGTCGCAAGAGTCTTTTGAACTTGTGCAAATAGGCGCCCTAACTAACTTCCATTCTAACATTTGTTATTTCTTTGTATGTGAGTAATAATGCACAAACTCTGTAGGCTAGTTAGGAGAATTATGCCTTGTCATATCTCCATAGTCTACACTGACAGAACTTCTGAGATGTGATGCTTTATGGTTTTGTCAGTTAAACTGTTTTCCGGTGTGAATACCTTTGAGCGCAGCTTGGTGTTTTCGGTTTTGCTGTGTGGCGCGCGCAGCTTTGATTAGGTGGTACGAAACATTCAAATTCAAATTTTTAAAAAGCTACTTCCTCTTCTGTCACTCCGGAGAGCGTCTTCGCATTATCAGGGCAATCATCACCTGCCTCTCTTGCTGTTACATCATGTTTATCACTGTGCTTTAGTAGGCTATCTTGGTTTGGACTTCTCCACAGAGACCCGATGGCATCTTGGGGATTTTGCGCGCTGTTTGACTAGGTTCGCTTGTACTAATATTTACTGACGCATATTTGAGTATAATAGTAATTAAAAAAACATTCCTGGGAGAAGAGGAGTAGAAGATCAGCTGAGGGCTCAAAGAGGACCAGTGCTATGTGAGTAAGGTCAAATACACCTAGTTTAGCTTTTGAACTCTGGGAACTTTCTCTCTCTCTCCCTCTCTCTCACACACATGCATATTCACTGCTGCACTCATGCAAACACACACAGATGACTCATTCTCAGTCATTCTGAGGGTAATAGAGCAGGTGCTGTGAAGAAGGATTATAAAAAAAAAGTAAGGGATCATCAGCATAAAAAAAGCATTATATTTTCCGCCAGCTGTGTTTGAGGCAGCCCCTACACTGAGAGCTTTTGAGGATACTTATGTATATTTCAGTTCAGACGAGTACATGTGTGCAGACAACCACTATAGCAGCCAAATCACCTGCATATATATGCAGATGTCAGCTGTGCAGCATTATATTCAGCTGCCAGGCGTTCCTTTAGGTTTGATGGAGCTCAGCTTAAAAAGTGGTTATATATCGGTTAGTACTGATTGGAAATGATCTGTCTGTTCAGATATTTTCCAAGGTTGCACTATTCTCATATTTTCCCATATCTTTTCACAGATATCGGTGATCTTACTACAAATATACAGTAAAAAGGCCTTTAATTATTTAATGCAAACTGTACTGGAATGTCATAATAATAATTCATTATTACACATCTTTCTGGAGTGCCTGATCTGGTCAATCACATAATTTTATATGAAATTATTTTTGTATGTAATAATATAATACAATAACAATTTGTTTTACAGCGTCCTTGTTACATGTTTTCATACTCAAAAGAAAGGCACAAACACTGTTACTGGGGCAGTGCCTTTTCAAAAATGACAACCTTTGTAATGTATTTATCCCTAAAGGGTCCATTGTGGTACTTAAATGGCACATATTAATACATTTAGAAAGGGTACCATCCCAGTGAGAGCTTTTGTATATCTTTTTCTACAAAATAGTAATAACAGTAAATTATGCATAATTATAGGAAACTCACCCTAAGTCAAACCCGTGTCTAACCCTAATGTATAATTACACTGTAACAAGGACACCTTAAAATAAAGTGTAACCATAATTTTAAATCAGTATTTCATTCAAGTCTGATCATGTTTAGTCAGCCAGTCATTACCACAAAATAAACCCCTTCACGCTGGGTAAAGCCCTTCAGACACACCTGCTCAGTGTACGTTATGCTGTACTTGTTTCTATTTGATTTGAGCTACAGGTTTTTCCCTTCAACATGTCAGTTCTGCTTCAAATGCCGGTTTGACTCCCATTCAAAATACATCCTTAAATGCTAATGAGTTATTTAAATAAAATAATCCCAGCAGCTATGATCCAGACTGGGGACAAATTGTCTTTAGAGTCATGCATTATGCATAAATGCATATAAGTGTTGGTTAAAATTACCGTTGTGTTGCTTCTTTGCAAAACAAAAATGACAAGACACATTCACAATGAAGAAGATCGTATGATAATCTCTACAAAAAAGAGTTGGAGGCACTAAAGCTGTGTTTATTTTAGCTGAGTTGTGTTTTTGCAAAAGATATTGTGCAGTTTAGCCCTTCGTGTTGGGATATTAATGAGGCTGCTTGATCATATAGGCCTACTGAAAGTAATGGGGGAGGATTATTCTATAGATGAATTACTAACATATTCAGGTACGAGTAATTCAGGTGCTATCTAAATGAACAATAATTTTTGTGTGATGTCTGATGAGAACAGACCCACTTACCCTAAAAGGACAGATATGAAATGCAGCTGTATTGATTTTTGGAGGGAAATACTGATGCAGATTCAAATCTTTGGTTCTAGTCAGTGGTTTTCAGACATGTGATGTGAAATTCTTTTCTGTATGTTAAGGTGCAGAAATAATTTTTTGTTTAGTAATTTTGTGTTGAAAGGGAATATTTACATGCATAATTTTATTGAGTTAGGTTGAACAGTTTCTGTGTCCATGCACATGACCCTTTGCCCCAGTTTTGCATGGGCTGAATGTTTTAGTAAATGTAAATACAGTCTTCGATATCACAGTTTTGATAAGCAAAAGTCGTGTACATTGTTCTGTATTTGTGTGTGTGTGGGATACAGTACAATACTGCTCTGGTTTTCTATTTTCTGTCTGTTACCGTAAATGAATTCTGTGTAGGTGAACGAGCACATGCATAGATGTGTAAGTCAGGGCTGGTGTTGTGGTCATAGGTATTTTTAGAAAGAGCGCAACAGGTGTCTCTGCAAGCATTAGTGTGTGTCTATGACTTTTCAAAACTGTTTTAGTTGCACTCCTTCAATTGTAGAAATGCCAAACATCAACAGTCTGCTATATTTAAATATTCCTTAACAGAAAATGTTCTATAACACAGGAGATCCTGAAACGAAGTGAATGATACTTGGCTGGTTAAATGGTCTTAATGTGGTAGCACTCGAGTCACCTCAGCTCCACGTAAATAGCTTTTATTTGTCTTATGTGGCTTACATTAGGCTTATTAGCTCATGTTACTGTGCATGATTGTAATCTTTAAATCAAATTAAGTTTATTCTTTGTTTTTTTTATGTTTATTCATAGTATTTAAAATCCGAAAAAGTGGGTGAAGGTGGGAAAGAGAAAGATTGTTTTTAATGTGTTGTAGATTGCCATTTGAAGAGCGAGAGGGACATTCGTAGAGAGACAGAAAAGCAGTTGCAGGTTCACCTGGGAAGCCTTGTTGTTGGTGAGGAGAGATGGGTCCTTGGTGACTTTAGGTAGACGAGAGGGAACGGGGAAGAGTTATGCTCTGGAGGGAGGAGTGTGTTTTCGAAATATTGCTACAGGCTAGGAAGAACGATTGATGTGTATAATATATGTTTACGATATAATACTGTTCTGCAGTTCGACTTTGAAGTCTGTGTTGAAGACATGGTTTAAAAATGAAAGACCATTGTTGCTGTTGCTGTAGCATCTGCATAAATGTAAATTAGACATTCTTTCTCTTTTCTGAGTTTAAAGTTTATTATTATTTACTGACATTAGCTAATACTGCAGTTGTGTTGAGAACATTGCAAAAACATTTGTACCATAGCATACATTTTTGATCAGCAGTTAGCCATGTATCATTAATTCCAAAGAATTCAGACTTTTCTTTTTAAACAATACTGACTGTTTTACACTTAAAACAATGCGCGTGATGATAATGATAAATGACCGTCAGTCCATGAGCATGTAATTTTAGTTTTTAATTAGTCAAACACTGCACATCTGTTTTCCTGTGACGACTATCAGAGTAGATAGCTCATGACCTTTTCAAAGACTGCTTCCTGCTCCGTACCACATGCGCATTCTCTAACAAAAACAGCTCCGGGCACGGATTACACAAGAAATGTTTTACTGAGGAATTAATTTAATCACACACATTATCAGAAATGGCTGAAACTTCCTTAAACAGAGACTGTACGTTCTTAGTCAAAAGGTCATGAACTCTGACTGGTGACAATAAGTGGATTAACAGTCATTCTTTAGTAACACACAGAACCTACAGTAAATAAAGCATCACTTACCAGGTCAGGCCTATTGATAATTGATATACAACAATTCAGACAGTGACGTCTTGCGAATTGAGTGTTGGCCAGATGAGTTGTTTTTAACCATTCATTAAAATGAGTCGTTAAAATGTGAACCGATCATTAGCGGACATGGATGCATTAAAGGAGTCATACAAAGCCAATTGTCCACAAGCTAATATGGTTTTTAGGGTCTTAACTGAAAGTTTGTAATATAGGTTGTTTTAAAATTTCTCAAAGATAGTGTAAAATACGTTCATTTTACACTGTCAAAAACAGCTCTTTAGAAATCACTCTGTTCTGTGTACTTCCCCTTTAAATCTTCACGAGCTCCGCTGACCCC
>JAUMHQ010000063.1:11451825-11467928 GCA_032361165.1 Enteromius paludinosus
TTTTTATCGCGCGATAAGAGTCTCGCGTTAACGCAGTGCGTTAACGCCGTTAACGGCCCACCACTAATATATATATACATCCAAAAACACGATTGACCATATTTGGCATATGGACCTTTTTTTCTTTTTTATATGTTTTTCTCTGTTAGCACAAGCTCTGCGCGTGACGTGATGTGAATCTTCATGTTCTATTTATGCTGCTTTTTTTTCCAAGTATAAAATTAATCCCTAGAAACAATTAAGCTATTTTTAATGGGTCACAGCCACGTATCAATTCAAATTTAATTTACTTGTAATTTAGCTTAACCTAATAATGGCTTAGCAACCATCAGTTGTCGGTTAGGAGAAATAAAATAACCTAAATTAACATTCATATACAGTCTAATAAAATGTAATCAAGATAAAACAAAAAACAATAATACACCTGCTTATGAGTAGCCTATTGCTTGATGCTGAAGTATCAAAATAGACTATAACAAAGTACAAAAACATAAAAACTCATTAAACTTATAATTTTTTATGTAGGCCTATATAATTTAATTGTTACCGGGACTTAAGACCTAATGAACTAAATGGGAGACAGCTGGTGAACATCGAGGGAAACTAATTAACTAATAATCACTGGAACACAGGAACAACTAAATATGGGCAAACAAGAAAAACAAAACTAAAACAGGAAGACATAAAATAAAACCAAAACTAACAATAAACGTAACATTAATAATGGGCTAAGGTTTTTTTATATATGTATTAAGACTATTTGCATATGATTTGCGCAATAGGTGAAATTTTGTATGAAAACTTAAATCTGATTTAAATCCACATCGAAAGCGTCTTGGAAGGCATTTACTTAAAGTGCATGAAGTACCCAGGTGTAACCAGGCCAAGAGAGTGTGCTCTCTCTGTTCTTTCTCTCCCTCAGTTAACAATTTACATCACATGAACCAATCAAATACTGCTTTGGCGGAACAAAAATTTGACAAAAATGCTGGAAAAACCCTGCTTACTTTCATGTATTAATGCGTAATTTACTGTTATTACTATTTTGTACCTTTCTCAATCACTGTTTGTTTTTTTTTAAATCAATACAGCAGCTAGGTTAAGAGCAATATGTGTCTTAAAAAGACTTGGATAAATGGAGCTAAAACATTTTGTGGAGATACATTTCAGGAGTTTGTTAAAGATACAAATTACATCTGAAGCCATCTCTGTCAGTTGCATATGATAATGACTTTAAAAGTTCATTTTGACTATATTAGCCTCTGTCATCTCATCTCCATAGGACATGACCCAGTCCTGGCCTTACCAGCAGCCCCCAGGGGAAGGGGGCACTCAGCATTTCCTGTACTCACACTCAAAGGTACGCACAGCGTTTATTACAGACTGCAGGCAAGTGTGATAAATTTGACAAAATAATGCACCAACTCTGATTTGTCTCTGTATGTTTATCTCTTTCTTTTTCCTCTTTTCTTTCCCTGCCGGGTGTTATGCTTGTGTCGTTTATTTGCACACACTCATAAATCTGGGTTGTTTTAGTCACTACAGAAATTATGCAAATTCTGTTGCAATGCCCCAAGCACAATGCAGGCCAGTTCTAGGGACTGTACAGTTTCTTTCTACCATACAAACAAGAGTAGCTTCTTTTTTATGCAGAAAATATTCTTTAATTTAATGACACCTGGTTGAAGTGGATTTCAGTGGAATTTCAGAATCCAAGGTTGGGTGCTAAGATACAGTGTGACAGTGTTTAGGACAGTTTAGTGAATTTACCCCTCTATTTAAGAAAAATGCTGTTTTGTGTGTTGATTTGACTGACTTGATTTATTCCGTTTACCTGTTTTAGGAGGGAAAGCAGCCAAATTCACGACACAGACATGGTAAATATGCTATATTGATGTTTTTTAATGCTTACGTCTTAGATATGTGTCACTCTATAGGGGATCAAAATTAATTCTGACTGATACGATGTTTATTCTCATGTTATGACCTATAAACAAATGATAATAATATGGTTTACTATTTGGTGTTTTTTTTGTGTGTGATCATTTTAAAAGTAGAAAGTGAATTTAGGCACCACAACATTGTAATATACAATTTAAAAAATATATATTTATCTAGAGATTATATTTAACAGTGTTATGAAATTATTCATAGCTTATTAGTGTTTTAAAGAATAATTTTATGTGAGTATCAGATGTAAAACCTGAATAATTGTATACTACCTTTCAAATGCTCGGAGCGGGAAAGATTTTTGAATGTCTTTTTGTCTCAAATGCTCACCGTGGCTGCATTTATTTGATCCAAAACTGATATGGTACAGATATATCGTGCATGCCTGATATGTGTGTAATTTGAAGCTTGCTCATCATCACCTGCTTTGTTTACATTGAGAAAGCTGTGTAGTTCTGTACATGTATACACAGCCGTACTAATACAGCAGTGTTTTTACATTCTGCTCCATAATGCTGATGTATTTCTCTCCCCGTGGCTCTCTCAGTGAGGGATGGTGTCTCTATGAGGATGCCCTCACGTCCACTCGTGGCCCCTCATAAATCGTAAGTGGGGTGCACAGCACCCAATCCGTCCACGGTAACCAAGCACCAGGCTGTGGCTGAACTGCTTCTGCCTCTTTATTACACCATAAACAACTGACTTTACAGAATTCAGTGTTGACCGTCTGTGAATATTGGTGTGTATAATTAGATTGGGCTTCCTGGAATTTAACTGCTTTGGACCAACTGCTGTTTAAAACCAGCTTCACGTGGAGGGTTAGGCCGGTGTTATATCTCAACCGTCTCTAACCAATGTACCAACTTCACTGACCTCATAAACTTCACTGAGTTAGTATCTAATTACAGAGCAGGTTAACACAGTAGGGTAGAGCCCAGAAGCACATTACCATCACATAACATCACTGTTCAACATTAGAGCTCTGTTTTTATGACTTTTTTTCTTTGAAGCTTGTAATGTGATACAATCTCATATGGTTAGACTGTTTAATACATGCACACAGATGTGCTGCAGATTGGCAAAACGAATAAGTCTCTTTGTCAAGTGAGTGTGACATTCTCTCATGTTTGACTCTCTCTTTGCCCTCCCAGCATGCTCGCCGATGACCTGAAGCTCAGCAGTGACGAAGATGACAAGGACGAGGTAGGCCTGTTAAGACTGTTGAAGGAATGGGTGGAAAAAGCAGATATTTGTTTACTATTGTTTGCATAGTATAAATATGACTCAGTAACTATTAATCATCAAATTCTCTGTAAACACTATAATTATCAAAAGTGGTGACATTTAATTTAACTAAGCCGAGGGGTTGCTAGAAAAACATCAAATTTTCAGATAATTTCATGTGGGTGAGATATTTACTTTATGATTAGTTTGTCTATTTTGACCAGTTGAACCAATTCAGGCTAATTGGTGGAGCTGCATGAACCGAACCGTACAGTATTTAGCTGCTCCTCCCTCACATTCACTTCAGTTGGAATTCTATTAGAAACAAATTATGATCTTATGTTACACAAGTTTTTAAGGAGGCACTGCCTTCTTGCCTCCTCTGGAAAAACGCCACTGCTCCATATCTGTGCTGCTGAACTTGACATGGTTTGACTTGACTATTTGACCTACACACCAGCTCCTTGTGCGTATGTGTATTTCATCACAGGACTCCAGGTTTATGAGTCATAATAGTCTGAGTCATAAAATACACCAGACTCATGACCTTTCTGCAGTTACAGCAGGACTATGGCTTTAGCTTTGGTCAAGATGCAAGACCATGAAGTTGATGATCCCAGGCTAAAATGAGAGCATTTATTAATATCTTATCCGTTAAACAGGGAAGTGAGCAAAGGACTTCCTGGACTGATAATGACCGGTAAGTTTGTGCTTGTGATGTTTTGCCTGCTTTATGTTTATGACTGTACCAGATCTCCTTATTATCCATGGTTTGTCTCTGTATGTGTGAGTGTGTGTATTACATATTGAAGAGGTCAGAATATGTGGAATGTGACAGCAGGATGATAGACCAGCCTCTGTTTCTTTTGGCCTTTCAACATGTTCAACCCCCCAAAAACACACACACACACACACACACAGACACCACTTGTAGTGTTTAGTCTGCATACTTTTTGGAAGTAAGGAATTTCTTTGAACTTGATATTCAAGATTGTTGTACATGCAAATGCATGTGTGTGGCCTAAGAAGTTCCTATGCACCTCTCAATCCCTCTCCATTGTTTGTATGTATTGACTGACAGCTTGTCAGGCCAGCAGCAACACCACTCACACACACATGTCGGAAGAGTGAGACATTCTAGCTCAGGGTCTTCAGGATCAGACCCCTCCAGCGAGTGGGAAAGCGATCACAGCCAGCGGTCACGCAGCCCGAGCCCAGGGGCGCACAACCGGTGCAGGACACCAACCCAGCAGCGGACCCTAAACTGCAGCACAGAGGTATGCTGTAGCGTTTTTTGTTTTTTTTTGTTTTTTTGTGCAATCTGTTATTTCTCATTGCCTCGCTCTCTGTTTCCCAGTAGTTGTTTTTAGCGGATGAGGTAAAAAGGGATGGGGGGAGGGGGGTAGAGAGAGGAATGTGGAGGGTGCGGCCGCTAAGACTTTAGAATCTGGGTGTCATGTCAACATGTGGTGCCCCAGATGACTAACTAGATAGGAAGTGGTACATGTCAACATTGATTTCGTCACAAAAAGGATTAGTTACCCAAAACAATGAAAATTGTGTCATCATTCACTCGCCCTCATGTAATACCAGACCTGTATGATTTTACAAAACAACGTTAGACCTCGCTAACTTTGAATGTATGGACAAAGAGCACAGACATCTTTCAAAATGTCATCTTTTGTGTTCCACAGAAGAAAGAAAGCCATACAGGTTTGGATTAATGTGAGGGTGAGTAAATGATAACATTATGTTCTGTCATCAAAGAATCCTGAGCTACTTTTAAAGGATTTTATGTTGCGGTATTGTTTTAAAATGACGTTTGGAGGTTCTTGCAAGTCTGAATTTTTTTCAAGAGAAGGAGGGCTTAAAAGCTCTAGTAGCATAGCATAGGGCTACACCACCATATGAATGAAGGTGTCTGTGTGACACAGCTGGCTCTATTACTGAACATGCCATCTATTTGGAACCTGTGGAGAAGGGAGGAGGGAACGCCATGTGTTTTTCATCTACGTGTAGTCATGTAGTGTCTCTGAGGAGGACGGCTTGGAAACGCCACACGGTTCCAGGTAGAGGGGGGTTTGTGGGGAGGGGCATTGGGAAAAGGGCACAAGAGATGCAGTGTCTTTGCTGGAAAGAGAGAGAGAGGGGAAGGGGGAATGTTTGAGTGGAGGAGTAAAAGTTTAAATTAGCTCTGGTCAGCTACTGGAGGCAAGCAAGGAAAGCTCAGTCTGCCCTGCAGCACAAGTGTGCTATCAAGTGAGTATTTGCTTTGATTTTGTGGAGTTAATTCAATTGTTTTTGAAAGTCAAAAGTGTGTAGCTTATTTTATTAATCTATAAAGTGTGATTGTAGTACCATACAGTATTTATTTTCAGTGCTGCTTATTTCTGGTTTGTAAAACTTTGGAGTGAGTGAACTGAAGAGGCATTGTAATGGTGCAAGCAGTGTGAAATTGAAAGAAAATATTTGTTAGGGTTTAAGGAATCTCCAGTTTTCTGGCCTCTCTCGGTTACCCTCTCACCTTCATTTTTTTCTTTTCCTCCCTCTCCCACTGACACACTGGCCTGTTTACATAAATGCTCATATTTCCTATTCGTTTGTTAAAAAAAATGTTTCATTGCCATTTTCAGTCATTTTTTCCACCATACTTTCTTAGTATCACAATGTTGAGTAAATACATTGTCGTTGGAGTCAGATATTGGTTTATTCAATCTTCTGCTCACATACAGTGGTTAATTTACATAAGTAGGGTAAAGGATTGATACGTTTAATATCTAGAAGTACTATCTAATATTTATATGAATAGCCTATAAATACCTTGACTGTGCATCACCACTGTGATGTTCACTTTGTTAAACTGCAAGCCACACACTTCTTTGTTAAAGAGGTTCTCGAATGTATTTATGATTACACTTCTGTCAACCTTAGTGGAGTTTATAATCAAGAGCAGATTCACATAATCATAATCTTGTCAAGTGTGGTTTGTAATACAGATCACTCCAGATTTATATTGTCATGTTAATATTACTTCACCTGTTTTACCACCTTCATCAGTCTTGAACTCAGCTCCTTTCTTTGTTTAGACGGAGAGTCCACCATCCACACAGTGGCAGCTGGACAGGTGGCTTGAGAAAGTCCCTAAAAATCATCATTCATCAGACCACGACCCAGGTGGAGGACACCAACGGACTGCGAAATCTGACTGTGGCCGAGGACCATCACCTGGAAGATACTGGAGCAGAGACTCTGAATCCAGACGGGATTACAGTCCATGTGAAAGTCCAGTCCCAAGTCCAAAATTTGACTACAGCCCCAGAAACAGTCCTCGCCCTAGCCCAGAATACAGTCCATGCCCCAGTCCAGGAATTAGCCTTGCTCCAAGCCCAGTGCCAAGTGTGTGCCCAAGTCCAGGAGACAGCTTCCAAGGAAGTCGAAGTCCCAGCCCTTTACCTTTACACCCTCCCAGAAGCCCCAGTCCAAGTCTCACATCCACCGCAGTACCTAGCCAAGGTACATATCCTCAGATCCAGCCACCTCCACAAGAAAGTCCCAGGCAAATTGCACGGCCAACCGTTGCCTCTAATCCAGCACATCGTCCCAAAGTAAGGCCATGGGTGCCTACAGACCATAGTGCCGACCAGAGAAAGGAGTTTAGACACAAAGACTCTAGATCTAGAGACTCTCATTCCAAAGACTCCAGACCTGGTCCTCCCCTACAACCCCATCATTCTGAGCACTGCTCAACAGAAAAGTCACACAAAGATCCCACACACAAGCTTGAAGCCAAAAACTCAGAATCCAAAAGCAAGCAAAGGTCTAACTCGTCTTTGAACCCCATTTTAAAGCATTCGTCAAAGCGAAGACCAAGCGTTAGCCCAAAACCACTAGCCAAGCACTCATCTACAAATGACCATAGTATTGAACATAATCACAGAAGCAATGAACTCTCAGGAGTGTCGGTCCACAGTGCACACTCCAAATCAGGCCATTCATCTCATTTTAATACTCTAAAGAGTACCGACCATGGTCCCTCGTTAAAGTCTAGGGACTTGTCCCGAAGCGAAGTCAACAGTCGATCTAGTCACAGCTCAAAGACTAAATCTTTAACAGATACAAAGCAGTCCAGCTCTAAACAGACTTCCCAAAAGAGTTCTAGTCCAAAGCCCAAGGTCAAACTAGGGGACGTCCCAGTGCCCAGAAGTGGGCGTTCCCAAAAAGACCCAAAGCTCAGAGAGAGAGAGAGAGAGGTAGACAACCGAGGTAAGGCACAGGGAGCAACCCTTGTGCAGAACGGCAAGGAGCAAAGACAAAGAAGACTGGCGGAGGAGCAAGTGATAAGGCGTCGCTGGGTTCGAAGTTCTGAGGAAGAGGAAGACAAGGAAGATAGGAGAACAGCAGAAGGGGAAAGCGAGAGGAAACGGAGGAGGTGGAGGGAGCAGGAAGTTGAATGGAAGGCAGTGCAGCCCAAGCAAAGACCTCACACCAACAGCAAGCATAACGCTCAAAAGGAATACAATGGACACAACCTTGAGGAGCAAAGGAGGAAAAAGAGAAGGTGGAGCAATGAAGACATTTCCTTAGGTCCTCATGTGACTGACACTAGCCCTTCTCCTCCACTTTCTCCACCTTCCCCTACTCCTGTCATCAAGCCCACTCGCCCATCATCTTCCTCGTCCTCGTCTTCCTCATCATCCTCATCGTCCTCATCATCTTCCTCTGATTCAGAGTCTGAGTCCAGTACACCCCGGAATGTTGCCAAAGTCCCTGCAGATTCAACATCAAACCAAAAAACTGTGTCAAAAAGGAGGCTTGAAAGACAGGTTTCAGGCACTGGTGCTCACCCCCACGGATCAAGCTTAAACACCCCTGAGTCAGATAAACCAGGTCGAGGCAGACACAAACTCTACACATTGGTGCCTTTTGGCCGAACTGAAAAGTCCCCGACCGTTGCACATCGAGGCCTGAAAAAACTTGTTGTGAGAATAGACCTCTCACTTCTGGGTAGAGTTCCTAGCGCAGATGAGATTACAGAGAGACAGTCCTCATCTTCAGCTTTGTCAACAGGAAAGGCAAAAGAAAAGATTTCGATGAAACACTTGCACCAATTGGACCAACTGCCCGGAGATGGCAGAAATAAAAGAAAAGTGAGGAAGAAAAAAAGCGTCATTATATTATTTAATGCATACAAATCTACAATTCTTTCATGTTCTTTTGAATAGGAGATTTGTGTTTTTGCAGACATGAAAGTTTTGTGTTTTACTTTATCAGGCTGAAAATGGAGATGGTCAAAGAGAGAATAAAAGAAATCACTCTCGCGCAGATAAACTACCGCCGTCAATCCATAATGAGGCAGAGGAAACCCTTAACAAGCAAAATGGGTATATTTAGACCTAGTCTCTTTATTTGTTTGTGATGAGGATTTTTTATTTTTATGCAGTTTAGTTAGTATTAAATAAGCTGTTATTTTGCTCTGTAAGTATTACAACTGTAAACATGTTCTACAGGGCTGCTTTATTACATTAAAAGTTGGCAAGCCCCAATGACAAAATGCAAAACTGAAAAAGGTCAATTCATTTTTCTTCTTGCCTTGACTGGGACATGATGGCGTAATCTTATGTTATGCTGTCTGGCCCATGCCCACTAGATGATGTCCTGTTTATTGCTGTGTATGCAGGTGTCAGGAAGATTACTTTTATTCCAAGAGGCCAGTATCCCCACTGTCTCCTCCATCGGGCATACTGGAGCCCTCAAAACCCTCAGTAAAAGCTCAGCATGCAGAGAAGTACCACACACCTCCAGAAAAAGACAAAGATTCAACACCACAGAAAATACAGGTTCTTAAAGTTACGCCTTTCTTTCTTTCTTTGTCTTGTCTTTTAAAATCCATATAGCAAAACATGAACCTTATATGGCCAGTATTGGAGGAGGATCCTTACTGGACTGCAAGGAATATAACAATTGTTCAAAGGTAATATATTAATGAACAGGACCATTGTCTCAACAGGATCAGAAGACACAGCCCAAAATAGAGGTGGAGTGTATGGGGGTGTCAGGACACATCCAGTCGCTCTCTGGATCGCTGGTTCCTCCCTCAAACCCTCCTCTTCACTACAGAGGAACCGTACCTATCAGTGATGTGTGAGTTAATGTCTGTTAATGCCTCTGTTGCGGCATCTAATGTCAAATACCTTCCCATAGTTCTCACCTGATCTCTCCTTACTTCCCTTCATGTTAGCTCTCATCATGCTGAGTACTACATGCATGAGGCCAAGAGGTTGAAACATCGAGCAGACGCTATGGTAAGTATTACAGAGGTTTGCAAGCTTGCCAAAGACCAAAACAAGGATGAAAATCTCTGGTCTATATGATCTGTAACTAATTTATTGACTGCATTCTTTTACCCTTTAGTCTCTTTATCCGTTTGCAGGTAGATAAACTAGGAAAAGCTGTGAATTATGTGGACGCTGCTTTGTCCTTCATGGAGTGTGGTAAAGCCATGGAAGAGGGACCGCTGGTGTCCAAGTCCCCTTATACCATGTATGCTGAAACTGTGGAGCTAATAAGGTGTTTAAGAGATTTATTGTCCCTTTCACCTTCTCTGTTGCTCTTTTTTTTTTCAGCATTTTGCATAGGCCAGATATTACATGACTGGGTAGCTCCTTGTGACCTTGATATCGACAATATTTTACCTTCAGCAGATGTTGGTTTGGTTAAGTGCCGTGACAGGATCAACAACAGGCCACAAAAAATGCAAATACAGAGTCAATAAATTTGATGTTTTCACAATGACTTAAATTGACTGATGTCAAAATATCAGAAATATGTTTGTCAAAAGTTCTGTATTGATTTGACATGTTCTATGTGCTGGGTAGATACGCTATGAGACTTAAGAGTCACGCCGGACCTGGGGCCAGCCAGGAAGACAAACAGCTAGCTGTACTATGGTAAATACGACACTGCAAAGATCTTTAACTGTCTATGTCATCATTTTGATTTTCTCTTTTGACAAAAAACTCATTTTGCTTCTGGATTTCAGTTTCCGCTGTCTTGCTCTTCTTTATTGGCAAATGTTCAGACTTAAAAAGGACAACGCTCTAAAATACTCCAAAGTCTTGCTGGACTACTTCAAGGTAGGCATAGTTATTATACACCAAAATGTAAAATTACCTGCCAATATAGTTCAAAGATGTACTCTGCTTTTACTTTGATTAGAGCTCTCCAAAAGGACCTCACAAACCCCCTCCTTGGAACAATGCTGGAAAGTAAGAGTGACAAATTAATTTACACAGCCACTGTGAAAGACCTTTATGTTGTGTTGTTTGGATGTCAGTAGATATGTGTTTGTACTTTTACAGGGGAACTGTACCTCCTGCCTCTATTTGCTCTGTCAATATAATGGGATCTCACACAGGCAGCTCACAGAGCAGTGTCATCAGCATTCCCCATCGCATCCACCAGATGGCAGCAAATCACCTTAACATTACCAACAGTGTCCTGTACAGTTATGAGTACTGGGAGGTGGCTGATACCCTGGCCAAAGAAAATAAAGGTGAGTTTTGTTTCAATTCTGTCTCAAAGGGGCCATTTTAATAATACAGAAGAATGTATTTTCTTATTTTATTCTGGGTTTTTTTTTTTACAGTTACATTATATCTTAATATTTATTGTTATTTATTCACATTTTGTGTGTTTTTATTTATTCATGGTAAATGACAATTCACTGATAATTCAACTAATGGCAATTTATTCTCTCTCACTCCCACACCAGAATTTTTCAACTATCTGAACACACTGACTGGGCCTTTGACTCTACATAGCAGCATGGCCCATATCGTCCAGTACACCAGGCAAGGGCTGCAGTGGATCCGGATCAGTGCTAATCTATCATAATACCATGTACAGACATTCTCACACTTCACAAATCACTTGTGGAAACAATGTTCTGAATAAGCAAAACATTTCACAGTTACCTGCACTCTGTGACCGAGGAGTTTGGGTTTTGGGTCAAGACAGTAATGAAAAAAAATTGTCTGCAATAGTTTCGTAGCAAGTCACGTGGCATCATGTCATCATAAGGTATTAAGGAGCAGACATACTTGTGTTACTTCATGTTACTGTGCATTAAATTTTCAAATATCTTAGAATACCGTGTCAGAGGTAATCATGTTTTCTTTCATGCAATTAAGCAGGTCAAATCAAAATAATCTAAATTCTTAGCACTTCTTTAAAAATACTTACTGAACGTTTTTAAAAAGAAACTATTCTCAGCTAACTCATCAAATGCTGCTCCTCCAAAATGTGCCACATTTTTATATGAGAAGTTCATTTAAAAAAGGTCTTATTTTCTGTATGAATTAAATTGCCGTTACAAACCTCTTTACCGGATTAAAATTATGTTTTTATAACGGTATTGCATTATCTTTCATCAAAACTTTTTTTTTTTTTTTTACATGAGCCTTATGTAAAAAAACATGCATGCACAAAGTCTGTTTAAGATCTGTGGATGTGATTCATGTTTTTTGTTCTTTGTGCAATAAGTCAAATTTTTTACATTATGTATCATGTAGATGTTTTGGTGCTGTTTTTCCAGTAGCCAGGATGAAGTCATGTCAGTCTATGCAAGACGTCTTATGGAATTGTGAAGTTTGTTGTAAAGTTTAAACTGTAAGAAAAAAAAACAGGACTTTTGTAAATTAAAGTGTTTTTACAGGAGATGGTAGTGGTTTTGGACATATAATTAATGATGATGATGAAGCACAGTAATCCATTACTGACTTTTCAGACCTAGATTTAACACAGTCTTTGAGATTTTATGGATGCCGTTTTTTTTGTTGTTGTTGTTGTTTTTACTATAAGGAAACAAAAACAGGAATGTCCTTGCTTAGTAGAAACTGAAAAAATATTACCTTTACATGCCTCAATTTTTCAGACTGGAAATTCCAAATGAATTGATTCAGGGCTGCCTGCAACAAGTAATTATATTATTATTATTATTATTTTTTTTTTTTTAATAATGAGCATTCCATATAAAATAAGCAAACAATAAATTCAAAATTAGATATAAATATGTAGGCCTACTTAGTAAAATATAAAAATGGCAATTGAATCTATGCATGTACATTTATTTATTGTGTATTGTGAATCCATATGCATCTTTTAATGAATAAGACATAAGTAACATTTACATATAATTTGCATTATTTATGCAAATTATTATTATTTTATTTTGTTCATATTAATTTCTAGAAAAGGATGTGCAATTGGTTATTTTTAGCTCACAGTGCATTAACTAATTATCCACTACAAATACAAGTACAAATACATCTTAACAATAAAAGTCAAACATGTTAAATTAGCAAAAAAAAAAAAAAAAAAAATTAGTTTATTATTAACTGTGTTTCCTTTTGTCTACATTTAACATTCTTGCTAAAAATTGATACCCAAAATGCTATTTTATTTACAAACAAATAAATTGCTTAAAGTTATTTTTAGATAAATATTTGGTTGTATTTATAATGTAAATGAAATATGTATTTTAAATGTTTAACATCTTGAAAATTCAAAAGATCTACTTTAACGAAAGTCACTGCACCTCATTTTTCTAGTTGTCTTTTTGTCGCCTGTGATATATTTAACCCTGGGAGGAGATAACCTCAGTAATATGAACTGTCACGGTTTACACACGCGCACACACGGGGATATTCCTCCTCCTGTTGTAGTGCTCCCCGTGTTGCCACGTCCGCTTAATATACGCGTCCTTGAGAGTGTTCTTTTTCCAGTCTATGCTACGCGTTCTTCTAGCGTGATCTGGCAACACCGAGCACTATCACCAACAGTGCGCTGCCGCTGAATCTCTGTGTGTATGTGCAATAGTTCGGCAGCCGCGCGGCCTTCATTCTGTTAGCACGCATCTATACAACACATAGCGTCAATATTTTGCTTATTTAAAGCATAAATGGCTTCCGAAGCCGAGAGAGCGGAGCCTGGAGACAGCGAACAGGACGAAGAAGATGTTTATGAAGTGGAGAGGATTATTGACATGCGACTGGAAGAGGTGAGTGAGAGAGAGTGTTTGAGACAGAGCTGCGGATGCCATCTTGCTAGCGATGTAGCATGCTATTACTGTCCTTAATAAATACTGCACACACACATATATATAATTAATATGATAAGGCCACAGAAATATCCCCAAAGGGTGATTTTACGGCTTGTTTGCCTTTAAACGCAAACTTCTCGCTGGGCAGAGAGACTGCGTTCACTCGTAGTAACTTTCTGACGGTTAAGTTAGCTCAGGTTGAGCCACGAGCAAAGCGCAGTGTTGATTTTGATTTAAACTTAGTCTTTTGACTAAAATGGCATTTAGTTTTAGCCATATTTTAGTCGTCTGAATTGGTTTTAGTTTTAGTCGGCTAAAATCGAATGGGTTTAGTTGGTGTAATTCATTTATTAAGCATTTCTCTAAAATTTCCAAACCCATTATGTTTGACATTAAGGTTTTATCACAATAGACCCTGATTTAACTGTGGTGACACACAACATGCCATTATGTTAAAATTAAATAGGACCACTTCTAATAAAGGACAAGAACATGGTCTTTTTTTCAACGACATACCAATGGTTATTTAGGATAATTATGCATTCTTTGTTTATACTTTTATAAATATATTTTTCCAAGTAGACATATTTATATAAATAAATGTATATTCATCTTTAGAACTAAAATTTAAAACCGAATGCACGCGAAGGCAGTGCGCGGATACATTGTTTACATCGACTCTGTCTCACCTGAATGCTAGTCAAAGCGGGCAGTTTGAACTCATTTTGTGTGTAATTCTCCATTCAGTTCATGTACACTTCTAACCTCCGAACCATCTCTTCCTAATCGTCCCTCCGTAACATTTTCGTCTCGCTTTTATCCGCTGATTCGTCAACGACATTAACACTGCAATGGCGCGAGTTAAATTCTGTCAATTTCAATTATATCTGAAATGTCACATTATTAGTTCTCTTGTGGTAGAAATTGATAGAAAACCGAGACTTGAAGATGACTAAATCTTTTAACTATGCAGATTGTTGCAAAGCACTGATCGTTATCAAACAGGGGAATAGAGTGATGGTAATGTCTAATGATGAGATTAAAGTATTTATTTATTAAATGCAGAGTCGGTCTTAAATTATCAAGGGTGAATTAACATTTCTGCGTTTGAGGTTGAGAGCATAGGTCGCAATTTAGATATGTTCTTGAGATGGAAAAACTACATCTTATGCATATACTTCGGATCACACAACATGTAATTTCACAAGTGTAAACTTAAAAAAAAATCATTAGAATAAAATTGTTTATTTTCATTAGTTTATATTATTGTAACATATAGTTACAGCACTTAGTATTGCAGCTACAAAGTGTTGCTGTTTTAGACATGGATTTGGTCTGTGGAAGTGTGAATGTGAGATGGGGTTGGGATCTGTTCGGAGTCTGTGCTTCCCTGTTCCTGTCTAGGTGCTTTATGCAAAGGTCTCTTGGGCTCTCACACTGTCTATAGAGAGAGAGTAGGGAATATCACATTACAGACCACTTTCGTCACCTTCAGGTCTGGAGATCCTGGGTTGCCTGAGCTGATTGAATGATTTCTGGAAGACTGTTTTATTATGGTTGTTCCAGCTGTGTTAAATGCAATCGCTTCATTCCAGATTGCTTTGGGTTATTTTGGTGAAGCTACATTCATCAGCTCTTAATCTAGAAATATCGCTAGGGTGGGTGTGTGTTTGTGGAACTGTGCGTCGTTAATGCTCAAAGAAGTGTGTGAAGTTACAATGGGAGATTTGTTATTAAATAACTTAAAAGAGGAAAAGCAAGGCAGATAATGGAGTGGTGTGAGCAGATAAAGTTTACCTTACAAGGTATAGTGATAGAAAAGAATTACAGACAACTCGGATGTAGCTGAAACTCTGTTGGTGGAGATTGATAAGCCTTGGTAAAGTGCATTGAGGAGGTCAGTGTTTAGAGGACAGATAACACACAAGGCATGTAAAATCCAATTTTGTAGCGCTTAGTGCCCTTCGAAGTAGAGTCATCCGTATCTGTAATGTGTGAGAGGTATTTGAATGTGAGAGGATCTTCCTCACTGGGTCTTATAATAACGTCTAGATGTGGGTAAATTTGTTAATACCACTGTATTGTCTTGTCTGTTATAGATTATGGTGTTAAAATCAGTGTTAGAATATATATATATATATATATATAATATATATATATATATATGTATATGTATATGTATATATGTGTGTGTGTGTGTATATATATATACATATACATATTCTAAGATTTAGATTTTTAGATTAGATTTAGATTTTTTTGTTATTTATTATTGCTTGTTTATTATTACTTAATTTAAAAAATAAAGGCATCCATTTATTGTCACATACTTTTGAAATTCCATAAAATTCATAGTCTGAACAATTATGACATGTGTATAAAAGTAAATCAATACTATGTTCAAAACTATCTGATCAGTTCATAAGATGTCATAACACAAAGGCTATACTATACTCACATTAAAATTACTGGTTGATCAGTTTATACTATACTAATATTAAATATGCTATACTCTTTAAATGTATGGGGTCAATAAGCTCAAAAAAGAAATGTTGAGAATGTATCACGATATTAAGCAGCACAAATGTTTTCTACCATTAATTACAATAAGAAATGCTCCTTTAGGCCTAAATCAACACATTATAATGAGATGTGTGTGTGTGTATATATATATATATATATATATTTATATATATTAGGGATGCAACGGTACAGTGAGCCCACGGTTCGGTTTTGTATCGCGGTTTTCCGACCCGGTTTCGATACATCAATATTACTGTACAGTACTGTATGTGAGCTCTAACATAGCGGGAGGTCATTTGCCCTTTCT
>JAUMHQ010000063.1:11474410-11505163 GCA_032361165.1 Enteromius paludinosus
CTACCAGACTGCCACGGTTAAAGTAAAAATCTTCGTTTGTGTTCTGCTGAGGAAACAAAGTCACCTACATCTTGGATTTTTTTTTTATATTCTTGAAATGTTACAATAACAATATTTATTCTTATGGTTTTATTTATTTTATTAGAAATAATCATAATAGAAATAAGAGTAATTAATAATAGAATCAAAGATTTTTGTTGACCAATTTGTATGTCTGCAATAAATATCGTTTGTAGAAAAATTCCAATTCGATGTTTTTTTTTTGCCCAAAATCAGTAGCTGTTTTCGAACGGAAGGACACATCCCTATTTGATCAATTAGTATTTTTCTATTATGTAAGAATTATAGGTTATGCATATAAAAGAGAACTCAAGATGCTTTTGAGTCTAGATGATACTAACAGTGTTTACGTGTGACAGACAGGGGACCGCCATCTCTAAATCTTGGGGTGGAGCTCAAGCTGGACTGGATGACACTGGAGGACTTTCAAAAACACTTGAATGGAGAGGATGAGAATCTCTCTCCACTGGCCTTAACTCCCAGTGAGTGATACCCACACAGAAATGCAGCAGCACAAAGTTCAGGCCCGTAGTTCATTTATTGCAACATTTTAGTTTTCTGTTGATTTAACTTTATCATTTTCCTCTCCTCTACTCCCTTTCTCTGCTTACCATGTAACCTTCAGCGGAGCTGCGAGAAGCAGTGAAGAATGGGAATTACCTGGCAGTAAAACGTGCACTTAGTTCCAAAGAGGATTATAATCTGGACCAGGAGGTATGTTACTTAATTCCTTTTTGCTTGTCCCCATTTTTTTTTGCTTCTCTGCCTCCAAAGTGTTTTCAGTCAAACATATTTGCCTATAGTACCTGCAGAAAGATGTCCGTTAACGTTTAATAAAACATCTAATGTAATTAAATATTTGTATGGAATCGATAAAGCAACATACTTTTGTATCCAGATGGTGTACTTAGAGCATCTACTAGCAGAGACTACCTGGACCTTTTGCGTGGCAGCCATACCTTGATCCCCGCCCCAGTTTCAATGTTGTTTGGGAGGATGCCATGTGAACATCTTTGAATGTTTTGTGTATGTGCTGCCACCTGCAGGACTCTAGCGGCATGTCCTTAACACTGTTGGCTGCTGCAGGCGGTCAGGATGACGTTCTCAGGCTGCTCATTAAGAAAGGAGTGAAGGTCAATGCTAGACAGAAGAATGGCACCACTGCCCTGATGCATGCTGCTGAAAAGGTGCAGAACAACACTGCTCTCTTGATGACAGTTTTCACTCCAGTCACTAATGCATGAGAGTATTAGCATAATAGTAACTTGCTGTTCTGTTTGGTGCAGAACTTCTTGACGACAGTAGCCATTCTCCTAGAGGCAGGAGCATCTGTAAATGCCCAAACACTGGGTGGAGAAACAGCTCTCATGAAGGTGAGAAGGAAGTTATTTTGACCTGGGAATTAGATCTCTACAAACAGAAACTGTTTTTTGTTGACCCTATGATTGATATTCTATCATTCAAAAACTTGGGTTCGGTAAGATACTTAAATGTTTGTAAAAATGTCATTGCTGTGACGTCTAACAGTTTGTCACTTTAAAGCATAAAAAAAAAGATTGACCCTAATCTTTTGTATGGTACTATATATTTTTGTAGTTTATATTATTATGATTACGTTATGCTCTAGCTATCAGATAGTTTGCACTTAGGTTATAACATTTTATATGTGCTGATGGTTGAATTATTTTTTTAGGCTTGTAAGAGGGGCAATGCAGATGTGGTTCGCCTTCTGTTGGAATATGGCGCTGACTGCAACATCCTGTCTAAACACAAGAACACTGCCTTGTACTATGCCAAACTTAGCAACAATTTGATGGTGTATGATCTCATCAAAGACCATATGCAAACGTAAGCGTTCAATAGCTGTATTACTCAAACACCGGCATGTATATTTAAAGATATAGAACACGGGCTGGATAAAAATCTCACTGTTAGCCTAAAGGGCATGTGTGAAATGCATCTTGTAGGTTATCAACTGTGGCGGAGGAGACAATCAGAGCTTATTTTGAAACGCGGCTGGCCCTGCTGGAGCCTGTATTCCCTTTGGCTTGCCACAGGTTATGCGAGGGACCAGATTTTTCACTGGAATTCAACTACAAACCCCCTCAACACGCACCTGGAGAAGGTGAAATAATCGCTTCAAATCCTTACGTTCTTAGCTACTGCAGTTTAATTTCCAGAATTAGTGTGCCATTATTGTGCTTTCTTTTTTAGGATCTGGCATCCTGCTTTTTATCTTCCATGCGAACTTCTTTAATGAGATCACAGCTAGACTCTGCGGGCCCTGTAGTGTCCATGCTGTCGTCCTGAATGATAAGTTTCAGCTGCCCATTTTCTTGGTAAGACACAGATGTCACAATCGACATCACATTCAGATGTATTGTCTCTTTGTTCTGTTGAATGTCTACAGTCCCTCACTCTGCATGCTTCTCCCCTGCAGGACAGCCATTTCATTTACTCTTTCAGTCCTGTTCAGGGAACCAACAAGCTGTTCATCCGTTTGGCAGAGTCGCCCACAGCTAAGGTACTTCATATGAGATGGTTTAAATACTGCTTTATAAGTGCCGGAACATTCACTAAAGTAGAGCGTGCCTCGTTTTTGATTTTTAAACATGCAGTGCTCGTGTTTATTCAACAAAAAGTCAACTGCCACAAATAAGTCAATGTATGAGAAACACTGGTAATGTATTTTGAAATATCGGAAATGTAAAAAAAAATATTAGCATTTAAATAAATTAAATAAAATGCATATCTCGATATATAGTAATATTGAATTATTGTTCAGCTCTACACCAAAGCAAGCAAAAAAATTGAGATAGTTCTCTGTAAAATAATGGCAACTTAATAGCTACTTTGGAAATATCAGGGAATGTTAAAGTTAGCATAAAAATAACATTCTAGATTTCAAATGTATGTTATTTCAAATTTTTTGAACATTTCTTCCTTGCAACTGCAATGCTGTTTTTTTTTTTTTTCCTTTGCCTCAGTTTAAACAAAAATTCATTAAAGAATCATTGTGTTTGGTTCTTTTTAATGAATGGTTCTTGAATTTTGATTTTAAAATATCCTTCTTAAGTAATCCAGACTGGAAAGTCATGGAAAGGTGGAAAATGAGCTAAGCAAACTTTATGATCATTAAAATGTAGTAATCAGGAAATGTTTCACTTTTTCCACAGGTTAAACTGCTAATTTGTGCATACAGAGTCCAACTGCAGTGATGCCACAGTCCACCCTTCTAGGTCAAAGGTCACCGCAGAAGCTCTGCCTCCCCAAGACTTTCCCTACACTTGACACATGCTGAGAAGGAGACGGTTTAGAAATGGTTATGTTTTATTTTGGGAAAAGACTGTAGTACTAACAGTTCAATAACAACAGTCATAAATCTCAGTGTGACTTTTAATACTTGCCTGGTTAAGTGTTGCAAGTGTTTAAGGAGTTTCCGGTGGTCTGATTTTGGATAGCAACTGCATCCCACATGAAGGTCAGCAAATGTGTCAAATTCAAAAAGTCATTTGTAAATTTTGTTTGTAAAGTGTTCCTTTTTTATTTTTTTCCTCTTTTAAATAGAATAATTTATCACTCCAGATTCACAGACTGTTTTGTTGTATGTTCTGTTCTGTTTCATCCGACCACACGCTCATCCGATGCGCTTCATTGCTTGTGCAGAGTGAATGAAGGAACGAATGAGCAGTTCTTGTCTCCCTGTTGATTTGTGCTCGTGGGACTGTGACAAAACTGGACCCAAGTGTGACTTTGAGCTCCAGAGTGGGTGCTTTAAAAGTTTCCATGTTTTGTTCCCTTCGAATGTGATGGTTTTTTAAAGGCATGAACTAGTGGCATGAATCCTAAACTGGATAAAATGAAGCCATTGTAGTTGAAGAAATGTTTAAATGTATACTTTTGGGTTGTGAACTATTTTCATTTGTTTTTGTGTTGAGAGGAGGAAGATTTCAGTCATCCAAGTAGAGAGTGGTCAGTAGAACAGGTCTCTGTAATACTGATTAGTAGGGAAGTGAACCTTTTCATGTGTGTACTACCAATGTGTCGTCAGGCAGGTTGTACCTTGGCTTGGTTTAATTTCTTATTATTAGACTTCGCATTAGAGTGCAGTTATGTAACTGTTCCAACATGCAGCACATGAGATCAGGTCATCTTCTGGTACTGATCGTACAGATCACAAGTGTAGTTTTCACAAGCATTATATAAAGTTATTAATGACTGAACTAGGCGTCAGATTGGGAATGTACAGCTGGGCTCATTTTAAAGAGCTTCGAAGTGCAGTGACGTTCTTTTATTTTGTTGCTCATGGCCTACCTCTCTTTGCCCCGTCATTGTGTTATTAGTAAGTGAGAGAAAGACTGCTCATTGATTCACTTCCTCTTTTGACTACAGTAAATAAACTGTACACATATTTCCATAACAATCAATATTTTGTCTTCTCTCCTATTTACTATAGCAACAATAAATAAACAGTTGTTCTCTTAATTGGTGCAGCACTCCCATCCCTATAAATTAACTCTCATACACACTTCAGAAGAATGTGCATTAGAATGTGTCCAGATGACTCTAGTTACTAGTAAGCTGGAAGACCTTCATCAGCTGTTTTAGATGTGTTTTGTTGGGTTTGGAGCTAAACTTTGCAGGACAGTGTTTGGAGGCTCCTGGGGACCATGAAGCTGGTTTAGCTGGCTAGCCAGGTAAGTTTAGGATTAGTTTGCACCAATCCTGGTTTTAGGTACCATGAAAGAAACTCTGCTTCAATTGGTGTTTTAAATGCCATGGTAACTTGTGCTGCACGGCTAACCTGCTCCGGGGCAGTTTATGTTCTGGGTTAGAGATCTCAAAACTAAATTTGACCAATCAGCTTCCAGCAAGGTGACACATGTCTGATGCAATAAAGCCACTCCCCCAGCTTCTCTTACTCCAGATTAAAGGACGCTGCATAGTAAAACATTGTTTGAAGATAAAAGCAGCCGATTATTTTTAGAATTACTTTATTATTTATAGAATTATTATATCCTTTATCTATTACACAAGCCAGTTTAGTTTAATAGTAATAGGCTTGTAAATTAATATAATCATAGATAATACAGCTTACTTGCAAGTTTTTTTGGTTCGTTTTTTCCCAAAAGTTTTCCTCTTTCATTAAAAGATTGTTTCATCTTGCTGTGAAAATGTGTTGAAATTCCTCATATTGCTCAATCTTTTAATTTTTGGTAATGAATCTGAGTCTCTCAAAAGAAGTGTATGAAAGTTTAAAAGCATGTGATTGGCTGCTTACTGCTGATGTCACACTTTCATGTGCATGTACTACATTAACTCAGGATCGAGCCTGGGTTAACAAAGAAAGTTGATGAGCTTCATCATAGTACCAATAATGCCTGATTGCATCGGTTTGGATTTGTCAACCCAAAACTAATCCTGTAACTGAGTTTGTTTAGCCACCATCATGGTACAGGCCCCAGGTCTTCAATATATTCTGTAATGCAGGATATCCAAACTTAGTCCTGGAGGGCCACTGCCCTGCAGACTTCAGCTCCAACTTGCCTCAACATACCTATTGCTTTGATTCAAAGTACCTCCAGAGCATCTTTAAAACATAAGGATCAGTCTGTACAGGCAAACAATGGGGAAATGGCATGTATGGTCACACTAAGGTGTGTTTAATTTGGTCTGGGGCTAAACTCTGCACGATTGGACACCCCTGCTTTAAAGGTAGCAACATAAAGACTATCTGAAACAAACACTGGATTACCAGCAAATAGCTTTAAGGACTAAAAATGTCCATGTGCAAAAGTTTATATAAGGAAATATAACAAACATTTCTGAAAACACTAAGACAAGCTGGGTTGTGCCGATTAATCATAAAATTCTGATGAATATGTAGGTTGTTTCATATCTGGCTCATGCATTCACCTAACTTAGTCAAACTCAGTTCCTGGAGGCCCAGAGCCCTACAGAGTAGATGCAACCTTAATTATATACATCTGATCCAGCTAATCAAGTCCGTCAGGCTTATTTGAAAACTGCATGGTTTGTGTGTTGGAACTAAACTATGCAGGATGCCCCTGACCTAACTTCAGTGTTGCCAATTTAGCTACTTTATCGTTAGATTTGGTGACTTTCCCACCCCTTTTTTGACAAATATAGCAATCTCTTGGACAAACCATATCCAAGTGCTCGTCTTGCCCACTAAACTATTTATTTGTATATAGATCAGTGAATTTGCCATTATGTCATCTAGTGACATTTAGCTACCAGTTTTAGCTACTTTCAACTGAAAGCAGTTGGCAACAATGCAACCGATATTTTCAAAAAACAAAAAAATGTTGGACAAAATCAAATGTTTGTTGTATCGGTCATATGAATGTGAGCTAATGTTTAATTTCCTAAAACAATATGCCTATTTAATGCCTGTTTGTCCAAATACATCTGTGCATTAAATCTAATCTAGTCTTACCTAATTATAATACACAACAATTATATAATGTCGGCTCTAAAGCACGGATAGATTTTTAACCAATATTAATAATCTCGAGTCTCACAACCTTATTTCACGAGTCACGATGACAAACTGGGTCACTGAATTCAGATTTCTTCCACCCCATCATTGCCAACTTGTGCTAGGCAAGAGTGTTTTTATTTTAATCTGGCTTTAAAGGCACAATATGTAAGATTTTTGTAATAAATTATCCAAAAACCACTTGCACTGTTATATATTTCATGCAGCTGTGTACTTGCATTATCTAAAAGGTTCTGTAGGATTTGTAAATTCAAAGAATTTTCAGATTAAAATTATGAACAGTCGCCTATCAATGACGCAATATCCGCGCTATCCTCGGTTTCCCGCCTATGAATACTACGGCAACACGCGTGGACAAGTGCGTGGTAGTTTTTTTTACTGTGCATTTCCACATCATAGATCATGATTACACTCTCCACAATCCCAAAAAACGTAGATGTATACAAACCGAGGCATGAAGATATTGGAACAGTCAACGAAATAAAGCGAGAACAAATTTGGGCATGGCGTTTCCGAAATGGAGAGAGCTTCGCGAAAACCTTGGCCTGGACAGAGACTCCATTCTCGCGTGTGCTTTAATAGACGGGTAAGTAAATACATATTATTCACTGTGCAAGTAATAGTCGTGTGCACGTGGTTAGGTGATGAAACGGATATAAATTAGCTTTTCATACGTGAACCTGATTGGGTCAAACGTCATATCCAATGCTCCGTCATTGCGTCATCGTATTTCGCCTCTGTTATTGGTTCTGAAAATGCGACCTCTAGCGGCGAAAGCTTACATTTTACAAGCAGCTGAAAGGTTTGTTTTGTGATGATCGAATAATCTAAAACTTATTCAAGATATGTAAATGTGTGTCGTTCTGTCCCTGCTAATCTTAAACAACCTTTATAAATGCTTGATTTGGTTAAATCGTTGCTCAAAATGTTTGTCGCTTGCTAATGATGTCTGGTTCGTAAAGGAATCCAAATTTGAGTCGATTCTTTTAAATGAATCAACTGAACCGTTTCACAAACCGGATATGAATGATTCGTATGTGATTCGGTCAGATCTCTTCTCGAGTCAACAACTCACTGACTCGTTAAACAGAGAACTGTCTCTTTTGAACATGTTTGATTCACAGTGAGCATCTAAGAGCATTTCGAGGGAGCTGCAGGATTTGCCGAGAAACCGTAAGTTACGTTAATAGCAAGAAATAAAACGTAATTGAAAGGTGTCCAAATGTGTTGTTAGTGGATATTATTTATCATACACATGACAACATTTCAGGAATTGAATTGTAGTTATAATTTACGTAACTTGAACACGTGAAATCACAGTTAAAGACTTTTAACACCTTAAAAAAACGTAAGAGAAACATAAGATGCTTTATATGAAACGCTTTGTTATGCTGGGGTATCAAGGACCACGTGGTGGCGTTATGGCGTCATGACGTTAAAAGAACCGAATAGTGTTTTTGGGGCGAGTCTTTGATAGGAACTGCTCGAAAGAACCGATTCTCCAAACGAATCGGACCGTTCCCATAACCAGCGCGCGCACGATCCAGCGTGAGTAGCGCGAAGAGCTCGTTTCTCCTCCCACTCGCCTGAAACGTCCGTACGTTTTCACGCATGCGCGCCAGGATTTATGTCAAGGCACAAAAGTGGCGCTCTATCGTCTCCAGCTCTACTCCGGTAAGAATTTCTCTGGCGTTTTGATGCTGAACTGTGCGTAATTGGCCAAAGTTTTCACAACTATGTCCGCGGCGGAGCTCGAGCCGAGGAAACCATCGGGGTCACCTGTGTTCGTACGCGAGGGTAATTTAACGTGCAATTTTACCCCGCCTGAGATTTCCCCCCTCCGCCGTGGCAGGGTGCTATTGCCTATGCTGTCGCGCATTGTTTCGCTCGCTCTCTAATGGCGGACATGAGGCAGTGCTACCCGCTGACTGAAGGGGGCAAGTGATTTACCAATTAGTAAACATCGCTTGTTTTTGTAGCTGAATACTAGATTTGCTTTTAGCCCCTAGTTAAATGGAAAAGCTTGGAGAGTGCAGGGAAATATTTATGGCTAGTCACCTATAGGCGTTATAGTTAATGTTTCTTAACAGTGCAGCGCCCCCACAGGGCACCACATGTATTGCCTTTTGATTGCCAGGAGTAAACGCTCTTGGGTAACTTCAATTAAACCTTCACTGAAGTCTAATACAAGGAAGAAAACTCAGTCCTCGTAGAAATCCGGAAGGGGGTGATATGTGTAGGCTAAACAGACGTATTTACCATATTCGTGTGCTAGAAATGTTTTCTTTGCCTGATAGCAAGAATCAAAATTGGTCGCTGTGCTCTATATGTGTTGTTATTTTTAAAAAATGCGCGCCGTTACACATGTATTTGAATACTTGAAATTCAAATTCAGTTTCCCTCCAGTTTTCTCGCGGGGATTATTTGCCGATAACTACTTGTGACTATTTTTTTTCTACTAGAATAACAATGGCGCAGTCTCGGAGGCTCTCCTCCCTCCAGTTCGCCGCTAATCCAATGGCTGCATGCGCCAGAGAGGCCAGGGGTGGGAGCTCAAGCGACACATGGGCCGTGGGTTTTTGCTTGAAAAGGGGCAGTTGGGGTAGATTGCGAGTCTCCTCTCGCCTGGGGGTCTCGCCTAGCAAGTTTGCGGACCCGTTGGCCCTAGAGTTTTGTGAATATAATGAAAGCCTGTGAAGCACAGCGTGTTGACGTCGTCATCCGGTTGCCTTGACAGCGCACGGACCGCGGTCGGGTGTGTGTGTGTGGATACCGAGGGTCCGGAGTCAAGGGCACGGCCCAGGGGTGAATGGTAGGAATAGCCCCAAAAAGACTTGTTTATGTTGATAATTGACACAATTGGTGCTAGAGAAGTGCAGCTTTACGGGGCCAAGCAACTGTGATGCGTTTTAGTAGGGACCTTTGGAAAACAGTTGCGTTGTTGCTCAGTATGCAGACTTGGCACGGGCATGGCGCATATGCATGTGATTATATCACGTCTGAGAGGTGGATCAGTAAAACTGCATATACTTTCCTCTGTCTCCAGCATCCTGATCATGACATCAGCCTGCAGGGAAAGCCCACATATTCAAAATGCTAACTTGTTTGTGTCAAACGTATTTGAGCAGTGTTTTTGCATGCGCTGCTTGGCGTCGTCTCCATAAGGAGTCAGTGCAGGCGTTGCATCAACATCAGATCTCAGCTGAAATGAGGCATTCAGTGTCAAAGTCTGGGAATGGAGGGAGATGCACTCCAAGCTCTGCATTGCAGTCCAGATGTATTAAAGTTCAACCAAAAGTCTTTGCAATGGATGCTTTGTTGTAGCAAATACAGATTTTTAAATGCAAAGTTGCATAATGTCGATTCTTGTTTTCTCTGTGTTTTGGAGGCTAAACTGTTGCAATTAACATTAGTTTTCACTTTTTTTTTTTTTTTTTAAGAGATCAAAAGATTCAATGTCTCTGTTACTTTTTATCGTTTGTTTGTATTTTAAGACATGCTGATTGACGTTGATTTAATTTTTATATGACGACAACAACAAAGATGGTCAAGTGGTGTTTGTTGAGCTCTGTATCGAAAGCCTGAATGGGTCATTTGGTAATAATATGAGTGTCACTGTTCATTTACTAGACTCTGAATAATTTTGGTTGCTTAGTCATGATCATTTTATGATGTTATCATGGATACTTAGTGACTTAAGAGTTTAGTAATTTAAATTAATTTAAAGTTCTAAAAACAATAATAATGCGACGTTCCAAATGTTTTTCACGACCTTGCATTTCAGAATTAAAAATTCTAAATCATTTGTACTTTTCTTGTTTTTGAATTTAAAGTTCTTTAAGAATAATACTAACATTAATTTGATGTTCCAAATCCTGTTCACTTTCTGGCATTTTGGAGTTTAAATCTGCAGTCAATCTAGAGTCATTTTACACTTTATTGCACTTCAAAATTTGAAGTTTCACATGATCAAGTTCCACGTTTTTAGAAATCCAATATTGTATTAATCTTTTAGTAATCACTTGAAAAAAACCTTGACATAAATGAGACCAAAATTTTGTCCAGCTGGATTGGTCTCATTTTGTAAATCCGATAAGGGTCTTTATAAAATCAAGGAATTATTGATAGATCAAGCCAATTCTATTTTCTGTTCATCATTCATGGCCCGTTTTGCTTCCTCAGGTAATTGTTGACCTCATTGTGTTTGTGTCAACAGGTGGTTGCCTAAGCGATGGATGGAGATTTGGAAGCCAGGGCAGATGTTGAGGAGGCAGGTACAGTCACGGGGGAGGGGGAGGGGGAAGGACGTATGGAAACCACACCCGGAACAGAGCAGACTCCATCTGCAGAAGAGCCACAGACAGCACCAGACCCGCCCAAGGCCTCGGAAGACAATGATGATGATGTAGTATTAGTGGAAGAGCCTTCTGCTCACTCTCAGGGGAGAGTCCAGACTCCCAGTCCCACACCTGCAGAGACCCTCGCTGATGCCACAGACTGCGTGGAGTCGTCTACCACGGCAACAGCTTCCTCCAAGGCACCCAGTCCTCCCGCCTCTGCAGCTACCACCGGCACAGACGCATCCACAACGGCCAAAAGCCAGAGCGAGCCAATCGTTATTGACGACGAGGAGGATTTGGAACTCAAGGGGGCTGCCTCTTCCTTGCTGCCGCCCCCTGAGGCCGAGGATGCCCTGAGCAGCACTGAGCCTGACTCTGAAATCAAAATCGCTAGCGTTACCACGCTGGGAACCGACTCTTCTGCGGTTGCCATGGCGACGTCAACAGCGTTGTGCGCTCAAGAGGATATAAACCTCATGATCACAAACGTGACGTCGCTGAAAGGCGAGGGCGGTCCAGCGGCTGGTTTGGAAGGGGCTGAGAATGGTCTGCAGATCAGCAGTGCATTCAGCCTGAACCCAGAGGCCCAGCAGAACCAGGGTACAGCCAGCAGACCTTCACCCACGTTCAACCCAGGGCGCATTGGGGCTGCGAGCCAACCTGTGCAGAATGGAGAAACGGGAACACACCAAAGATCTGGTAATTCGTCTACATGTATCTGCTGTGTCACATGCATATACTACTTGCATTGACTTGCTTCTCCAGTACTAGGGCCGTTTTATTTTTTCCCAAATTCTTTTTTTTTTGTATTGCATTTGAATACAATGAAATTGTATTAATCAAAAAGCATGTCTTATTAAAGTCATGAAACTTACTATATTAGGTTGCAATGGATTAAAAGCTTAACAAAAATTGTATTTTAAGGTCCTATAAAATATGTTTTGTTATATGGCTAAATAAATTCTGGTAAATATTTTTTGGTGGTAAATACTCCTTTTAAAAAAAACGGTTTCTTAAACTTAAACCGAACATTTATTTTGACGGTTTGCTGTGTAGACCTTTGGGTTTCGAAACTGTCTGTGTCATTCATCCGCACAGAGACCACATTCATATTCAAATGGTATTTTTGCATCTTAATATTCAAACACTAGTCCATGTCGTGTTTTAATTTTTTGATGTATCGTTCCAAAATGTGGCAAATTCATGACACTCCATGTTATACAGTACATTTCATTTTTATGACTGGATTCAATGGTTTCGTCTGCGCTTTACACATTGCTGAAATTATTGGGCCCTATGGTACTGATAAAACAATATACCATATATGTATTAGAGGTTTCGTTTTCCAAAAGCAGTCCACCATTATCCATGATGCATTTAGTGCAAAGATAAACCGTTTTTAGTAGGAATCAGTAGGGAAGATCATATACCGATAGACAGACCGACAGGCTCTGCATCTGTCTTTTTTGTTGTTTAAAATCACTGTTACAGAAGCAGTGACAGATCTTTTCTTTCATCTTGTGACATACATCTAATGGCGCTTTTCCACTGCATAGTACGGTGCGGTACGGTTCAGTACAGCTCACTTTTGGGGGGTTTTCCACTGGGAACAGTACCTGGTACCTGGTCCTTGTTTTAGTACCACTTCAGCCGAGGTTCCAAGCGAGCCGTACCATTACCAAAATGTGACGTGTAAACTCTGCTGGTCACTGACTGGCCGGAGAAAATTGTCATTACTGCATCACTGAGCTTGCAACACCAGACACAAATGATCCGCTAAATTTAATTCGGCACAGCCAGCGAAGAATTGGACGCAACTGTTTTGTTTAAAGAAACGCACCTTCCTTACACTAATGAATTGTTCACAATGCAATCTCCAATATGCTTTTAGAAAATCTATTCATGTGCTTTTTTTTTTTTTACAGTAGTTTAAGGTTATATTCTTTGTTAGCAAGATTCACAAACCAGAAGGTTTGACGGTGGTCTTGTCATCACATGAGATTTAAATCCTTTTTTGCATCTTTAGATTCATGGATCTCCCAGTCAGCCTCTTTTCCCCGTAACCAGAAGCAACCTGGAGTAGACTCGCCGTCTCCTGCTGCTCCTCTCCCCAAACCACCCTGCCAGTCGTCCTCAGGATCCCAGCAGCCACAGCGCACCATGAAAGTCACATGCGCCAACTGTAAGAAGCCTTTGAAGAAAGGCCAGACTGCGTACCAGCGCAAGGGCTCGTCCCACCTGTTCTGTTCAACAACCTGCCTGTCTGCCTTCTCCCACAAGCCCGCTCCCAAGAAGAGCTGCACCATGTGCAAGAAGTACGACTTTTAAAAAATGAGTTTGAGAGCGTAATGTCTCATGTCTGAAAGTGCCAAATTAACCACTCTTGTTTGTACAAAGTCATTTAGTTTTGGTGGGGGGGTTTTTTCTTGTTTTCATTTAAAAATTTCTCTTTTGTTTTAATTTTTCTCCCAATCAGAGACATCACCAACATGAAAGGAGGCACCATAGTGGCACAGGTGGACTCCAGTGAATCATTTCAGGAGTTCTGTAGCACGGGCTGCTTGGCAGCTTATGAAAACAAGCAAAATCCTCAGAAGAACCAGCTCAAAACAAAATGCACTGTCTGCGGAAAGCTCACTGAGGTCAGATCATTTACATTCTGCTATATTCTATACTTTTGATTTTGTTTCAATCTCTCATACATGCATAATAACCAGCTGCAAACATTACTATGTCTGCAAATACTTTTTATTTTGTCAGACATTTGTTTGACATTGAGAGAATTTTTTTTTTTTTTTAATTAATTAATTAATTTGTTTTTTCTTTACTTTCTTAAAAGTTCCAGCTACTGTTTTCAACATAGGTAATAATAAGAAATTTTTTTGAGCTGCTGATTAGCATATTAGAGTAACCACACCACAGTAATAAACACATAAAAACCTATAAAAAAAACATTAAAAACCTTAAAACTACAGGTCCTGTGAGGGAGAGGAGAAAAGTGATTTTTATGATTGATTGGTGAACTAATAGGGTTTTGTTATTGTGTGAGTATGACTAGGGATGGGTACCGAAACTCTGTACTTAATCGGTACTGGTGCTAAATTATAAAAGACCGAAGTATCGAAAAGCTCTGACATTAACGGTTCTGCTATCGGTACTGCAAAAAAAATTCATTTCCTATTTATTGCTAAATACTCATTACCAGGCATATTTTTACCTTTTCTAATTTGCGATAATTTGAAAGTTTAAAAAAAAATTAAGCGCAACAAAAATTACCAATAAGAGTTCCTCTAAAGTGGTCTTAATAAAAGTAATACCGTTAAAACCTTAATGTTAACCCATCCCTAAGTATGACCAATAATGCATCGTGAATGAAGCATCTGAATGCGGAGAAATACATGGAAGTGAATTTAGAAAAGAGATCGCATTTATGAATAAATTGAGACCCTGATTTCTTTTTTTTTTTAATCATGCAATTATTAAAGTTTGCAGGAAATGAACATTTTGTCTATTAATCCCTGTTTTTACAATCAACTGCAACACCCACATCTACAAAAACAACCAAGAGTTTGTGCACTCATTTTGTTTTATATACAGTAATATGCCTGTACACTGTAATATACCAATCCTACTTAGAAAGCTTTGATCATTAATAGTTAATTTATTAATCAGCTTCTCTTATGATTGCTGAAAGGCAGTCATTGTGAACTGGGTGATAATGGTGAATTAATGAATTCTCCTATGGTGAAGGAAGGAATAGTTCACCCAGAAATGAAAATGAATCTTGCATTTGGATGTTCTTCCATTGAGGAAGTATAATCAGTTCACGCGTTCAGTGCATCTGTAATACGAGTTCATATGATGAAAAACCCTAGTACTGTCATTTTCACCCACATTTCATTGTTGTCCATTGTAGAATATCATTTTTGAGCACTATCAAGCCTCCAGGCTTGTAGCCATGGTTACTACCATCCTTGGCTGTATTTGTGGTGTATCCATGCTGATCACCTTGGGTACAGCAGCGAACAACTATTACACCATTTTAGTAGTCACTGTGTAGCGTTATGCCAATCTATTACTTTTAAATGCGCATCTACTGCAGTACTTTTTTATTTATTTTTATTTATTTATTTATTTATTTTAAGTGCGTATTTTTGGTTCTTCTCCAGATTCGACATGAGGTGAGCTTTAAGAATGTGACCCACAAGATCTGCAGTGACACGTGCTTTAATCGCTACCGTATGGCTAACGGGCTCATCATGAACTGCTGTGAACAGTGTGGGAACTACCTACCTAGTCGTGCAACAGCGAACCACTTTTTACTCATTGACGGTCAGCAGAAACGCTTTTGCTGTCAAAATTGCATCAGGGACTACAAACAGGTCAGTGTTTTAGTTCACATCCCACAGTGATGTCCGTTAGCGTGCTTTAGTAGTAAAAATCCAATTTTGTTTAATTTAAAAGATGAAAAGAATGGCAAACAAAAGTAGTAGTATTATAATATATCAATGCAAAATAAAATATATATATAATTATAGTTTATATTAGTGCTGGGCAACAATTAATTGTGACACACACACACACACACACACATATATATATATATATATATATAAGTATATTTATATATAAATATAAGTTATTTACATGTATGCACATTATAAGTGAGCTAATCTCTGAGACCCCGGCTCATGAGCTGCTCATATATGCTAATGAGTGATTTCACTCTGGGAAAACTCAGCATCTATTTAAATAAATCCCAGGCTTTGTGATTTAATAATTGCACTAAGCCATTTTGATTTTATTTTGATTAATCGTACAGCTGTAGTTTGATAATGTTTTTAGTGATTACTCTCAATTATTTATCTTTTACCACAGACTCATGGGAAGATAGTGCAGTGTAGTGGCTGTAAGGTGATGTGCAGATCATTTGATGCCACTCAGTGTATTGGGTCAAATGGAGCCATGGAGTCTTACTGCACCACAGCCTGTATGACCAAGAGCAAGTTCGCAGCTGCTGCACAGAGTGAGTAAATAATCACAACCTAGAGCTGATGCTGTCACTCTCACTCCATGGGTCTCATACGGCCTTTATTTAATGTTTGTAAAGTGTCATGTGGTTTCTTAACACCTGGAATATGCAAAATGTTGTCTTTATTTGTTCTGCAATACATATAATGTACACAATGTCAATTAGGCTTGGGCGGTATCCAAATTTTGATACCGTCAAACTTCCTTCCTATTTTACCTCGGTATACAGTATTACCGTGAATAATAATGAAAAAAAAAATTATGTAAGACTCAGACAGCGTCACCAAACTGTTGGCTTGTGCCTAGGGCTTGGCAATTAATCGAAAACTAATCGAAATCGACATTCAGAACCTATAATCGATGAAATATTTCCAGGTCGATTATTTCGATTACTTTCCCTTTAAAAACACTACCGCGTGTGGAGTCACGTGACCCGCTCCGTTACGTTACCCTGCATTTACACCAGATTCGCGACTTGCACAAATAAAATAACGCTATTCATGCGTACTTGGACACTTGAACATTTTAAGTTTACTCTCTTCATTCACACGCGAAATTCTCTTCACAGCAAACATGAATTCACGTCATGGGAGGGGCTTCTGCCAGGCGCTTCCAGTCTCTATACATCACAAAGGATATGACTCCCTTGGCTACAGTGGAGCAAAACTAAAAAGCTAAAACTCTCGACAGAAGATACACTGTGCCGTCACCATCACATCTTTCCTGCGCTGCCAGACTTGTACAAGACATAACCTGAAAAACATGCTTGTGTTTCTTAGTAAGAACGTTTGAGTAAATTCATGTTCATATAGTGACAGGACAAGATCACGAAGATCACCTCATGCAACCGTGTTTTCATTACAACAATCTGTTGTTTACATTGATGCATTGCACATTCAAATATTTGTTTACAGAAGATGCAAGAAACGCACTGTTTAAAATATTATTTACAGGATATACAAGAGATATTTTATTTAGAAGTGATACTGCTTATTTTCTACTTTTAATGTGAAAAACATTGAAAATAATTTAATTTTGTTTTTTATAAGAACAAAGTGGCTGTTAGTTTTAGGCAATGTGTGCTTCAATTTCAGTTGTTCAGCATTGATGTTTAATAATCAATCATAGATAGTAGATGCGTGTTTCCTTCAATTATTTCAAAATCCCTTCATTCAAAAATCTGTCACTTGTAATATTTGACCATATTTACTGTACAAGATTTGTCAGTGAACTAGGAGGGCAAAAAAAGATTTTAGGCCAAATCGCCCAGCTCTACTTGTGCCTAAACTGTTCAGCAACTGAATACCAAACTCTAATACTGAAACAATAACAAAATAACATGCACATCAATATAAACAACTTTTATTAGCAACAAATAGCAGTTTATAAAAAAGTGCAAATACAACAGTCAAACAGAATTAAATTAACAGAAACATTCAGAACAGTTTTAGCACAGAGACACGCAAATTGCGTCATCCGTATTTACCACCAAAATGGAATTATCTTCAAATTAATTTAATAAAAACATATGTTCTGTTATAGATCTACTGCACAAAAGCAAAAAGAACAACTAAAATAAAGTAATAACACTTTACAGGCGCAAGTTCAGAAGCTAATTCTTGCGTGGTTCATGACTATAGACCCACACCGAGGCCTGAGGTCTGAAGAGCATGACACGGATGGAAGCTATGTTGTACTTGTTTTTTTTTGTACATTGCTGGAGCGGGAGAAAATAATGTATATTTTTGCGACTCGCCATCTTTCACCACCTCTTTTTCCTCCATGCTGTCACATGATGACAACCACGCATGCACGTTTTTTAGGCATTAAATAAATTATATTTAATATTTAATCCTTGTCTCCTATGTAAGTGCATTGTTTTTTATGACGGTATAACGGTATTGAAACTGATAACGTTGCTATCTTTAGATCCCGCGGTATACCGTATTACCGCCCATGCCTAATGTGTCAATATTAGCTCCTTTTACATGCCAGCAATTTGATTCCTACTTTAAGATGTGTACCTATTACAAACGCTGAGTCAGAGATTTGAGTATCTGTTAAAAATGTCAGCTCATGTTTGATCTTGTTTGTGTTTGTAGATTCTGAGCCCTCGTGCCACTTCTGTAAGAGAAATGCATTACCTCAGTACCAGGCAACTTTACCTGAAGGGAAGGTTTTGAGCTTCTGCAGTTCACAATGTGTCACCAAGTTTCAGGTACTTTAGAAGCTTGTTGTTATATCTGAACTTTTTGAGTAAAAAAAACCTTGAGTAGAAGAACTCATGAATTCTTATTAAAGATTCACAAACCAGTGGAACTAGTAAATGCATCATTACATTTTAGGAATGTCCATGTCTAAGAACAAAATGGTAATGTTTTACTTATCCAAATGTATTCTGCAGAACGCCACCATTCAGACATCAGCCAATGGGCAATTTCCTGCTTCAGCTTCTGAGAACATCCAGCTGAAATGCAACTACTGTCGTGGTTCCTTCAACTTGAAGCCTGAGATTCTGGAGTGGGAGGTTAGATCTCGCATGCATTTCGTCTAGCCCATTTTATTAATATGTAAACCTTTTAAAGAAGTATTTCCCTCTAAACTAATTCAGTCAATTGAAAGATCATAACAACATGGTATTGCCATATAAGTGCGGGTTTGGAAGGACGGGACTCAAAAGTCTGATATAAGCACTATTAAAGTAGCCCAAGGAAATGTTGATGTTGATTTGAGGGCAAGCATATTATGGTGTCATTAACATTTTTGGACAAACTGTTCTTTAAGGAGTTGAGTAGCCCAAGATTGAAATGTGATTATATCTGATCTCTGCAGGATAAGGTGTATCAGTTCTGCAGTAAAACCTGTTGTGAGGACTACAAGAAGCTCCACTGCATAGTGACGTTCTGTGAATACTGTCAGGAGGAGAAGACTCTGCATGAGACTGTGAACTTTTCGGGGGTGAAAAGGCCCTTTTGTAGTGAAGGTCACTCTTCTGTTTTGAATTTTTGTCTACAAACTGTAATTTTTGTAACTGTTTGTACATTGTCCTGTGATTTAAATCTGCTGTTCACATCATGACATGCTGTGATTTCATCTTTAGAGTATGAGGACATTGTAGTAGTGAATTTGACACGTTTGATCTATTAAACTACATTTATCCATTACGACAGGAGTGATATTTCAGACAGTGTTTTTTTTTTTTCGCTCTGCAGGTTGTAAGTTACTTTTCAAGCAGGATTTTGCCAGGCGCCTGGGCCTGAAGTGTGTCACTTGCAACCACTGCACCCAGATGTGTAAGAAATCTCTCACCAAACTAATAGACGGAGTCAACAGGGACTTCTGCTGTGAGACGTGTGCTAAAAAGTTTCACGACTGGTACTACAAGGTACACTGATCGTCTTGCCTAATTTCATAGTTCATAACTCTGGGATCATGTGATCAAGCCCAGGTGGTGGTGGTGGTGGTGGGGGCTGCGTTCTTCACAGACCACAGTGGACTGACATATTTTAAGCTGACAAAAATGGCTTCCTCTAGATTAAAATACACCCATTAAATGCATGTATGTTATGAGGGAGTCATTTATGTCTTATCAGACATCCTGCATATTTAAAATGATTTCCGTTGTTAATTATTGGTTATAATCATCCCTGCATTTTTGTGCCGTGTCCACTAGGCGGCACGCTGCGACTGCTGTAAGGTACAGGGGAACCTGATGGAGTCTGTGCAGTGGCGTGCAGAGATGAAGCATTTCTGTGACCAGCAGTGTCTTTTGCGCTTCTACTGCCAACAGAACGAGCCCAACATGGCCACGCAGAAAGGCCCAGAAAACACCTCTTTAGGTATAATTTAAAACCCCCTGCAAATGTCCATGTCTGAATAATGCTGTCATGTTTAAAATGTAACCCTTTGGTTCATATACAGGGTTTGGAGGAGCAACCCAAGCATCTAAGATGGTGAGGGTGCTGTCAGTTTTGACTGAATCATTGTTAAACATGAGAAGCAAATTTACATTTTGCATGGATGTTTAGGTTTGATTGTAGTCCTTTCTATTTGTCGTTGTTGCAGTCGTTTACTCAGGGGCCTGTATCGTATGCTGGGGGAGGGATTCTGAAGGATGTGAAGAATAAAGCTGTGCTTTGTAAACCCCTCACCATGACCAAGGCCACCTACTGCAAACCCCACATGCAGAGCAAACCACTACAGACAGGTGAGCACCTTCTCTACTATCTCCACCTTTTTCTGAAAAAGATGGAGGTTTATGTGCTTCTGTCTTTGCTTCTCCTTAGATGATATAGGTGTGGAGTGCTCAGGAAAGGAGTATGTTCCTATTCCAGTCCCTATTCCCGTTTATGTCCCAGTTCCCATGAACCTCTATGCTCAGGCCACGCCCACTCCTATTGCAATACCTGTACCGGTAAGAGCTCAAAGTGTCACATTGTATGTAACTTCAATATTTGTAGATACATGCACATGTTGTGTCAGTCAGGTTTCTCTTCCAGTTGAAAATACAGTTATGTATTATCAGTTATGAATACAATTTGTAGTCAAGTCGATTCGTGAAAATGCATTTTGTGCATATAATTCCTTTTTATTCATTCATGTTTTTGCAAATATTTTAATATAACTTTCTTCAATTGATATGTTTTATTATTTCTTTTCTTTCTTTTTTTTTGTTACTTAAACATGGGAGTGTTCTGAAAATTCATTATGGCAACATGCATTAATTCATAGAAATGACCCTCATTACTTCTATGACTTAATTTTTTTCAGGTGCCTGTGCCAGTGTTTCTACCAACTACATTGCAGAATGCTGAGCAGATTGTGAAGACCATCAGTGAGCTCAAATCCAAAGTCCCCTCTGACCCTCTGGAAGCTGATCTAATAGCAATGGCTGAAGTGATTGCACAAGAAGATGAGAAACCCAAATGCTCAAGTAAGAACATGTTAGGAGCCATGTACCTTTGACAGGACTCTACTTGTGTTTGTAACATCACTGCCTTCACCTTGGCAATTAGCTGCCATTGGTTCTCATTTCTCAGCTTTGTGATGCTCTCTAGTGTCAATTTTACACTTCTACCCTCATAAGCATGTCATTCCCCTCCATTCACACTGCAGCATTTTGAATGGATACAACATTTGTAAATCTAAAAGCCCTTTTTTCTTTCTAGACATCAAATGTGAAAAGAGCAGTAGAGAAGTGAAGATGGAAAGTGTAAAACATGAAAATGGCAGTGGCAGCTCAGAAGAGGAGGAAGAAGACAAGTATGAACCAGATTTGGACCTGGAGAAGGACCTGCCCCAAGGTACATTAGCGCTGGAACTGGCGAGAAAAGTTATTGATTTTTTTTTTATTTTTTACAATATTTTGCCTTTTGCGATCTTGGCAGTACATTAAATAATACAATTATATTTCTCTGTTAAACTCTCTGTATAAGGTATAATCACTTTTCCAAGCATCATAATTATACACCGTAAAGAAGTGTTGCTCTGGTCTGTTTCAGCATCAGAGCCCATCCTGGTCGAGCGTCTGGATGCAGACACACTCTTCTCATTGCCTCCCGTCCTGTCTGAGGAGAAAGAGAAGACCCCTCGGCCCAGAACCAGGAGGAGGGTAATGATCACATCTGCCCTTATGTCACTGTATCTAATGCTGTCCTATGATTAGAAATCCTTTTGCTGTTCACATGCTGATGTGTCGTGATTGTTGAAGTTTTATATGAGGCTTGTGGCATCACAGGCAGTGAATGTAACGATGACTGTATGTATGCTGATGCTTCTGACCTACTGTTGTTGCAGGGCCAGAAGAGGCGTGCAGTAGAAGAAGAGTCTTCATCCTCGTTATCCTCATCACCAACGGTAGAGTCCTCAGCAGCAGAAAGCTCTTTCTCCTTGAACACTAGATACGGCTTAAATGCATGGAGGAGATGGGCCACATCTGAAGCCTCACCATCCAGCCAGTCCAAAGGACAGGAAAAGAAACAAGGTATTAGTCATGAATGACCTTCTTACTGACATCAACTAGTTAATTCAGATCGATTTGTAGATTATAATGCCAGGGAAATTTTCAAGATTGGATGGTTTGTTGAGAGACGCTTGTTCGTTTTGAATGTGCCCAATGATTAGACCTTCACTGCTGTTCACATTCTGAAACAGTTTTGTTGATCACTTTGTGGTATGAGGGCACTTTTCCATTTGAGTCAATTGAACCTGGAATCAGACAACAGATTTTATTCTTTGGGATAAACCTCTTTGAGGTGGTGCATCTCGTTTTTAAAGGGGACTTTTATATCATGTTTGTGTAAACAAGCACCTTAAAAATCCTCAAGATAATCTTAAATGTTTCTGTATGGTGTACTGATGTTTAAGGTTGTTGGTTTTTTTTTTTATGTGTGTGTCTGTTGAACAGTTAGTCTCCTGTCCCTGAGCACAGCTGAGCTGAATCAGTCTTTATCTCAATTTGTCAAAGAGGTGCGTCGGCCTAATGGGGAGCGCTATACTCCAGACAGCCTCCTTTACCTCTGTCTCAGCATCCAGAAGGTGAGATTTTCCACAGCCTTTATGCATGTGATTGTTTTCCATTAAAGTTGTAAATGAGGATCCTTAAAGAGCAGAGCCTCTTGATTTAAAGAATAAAAAATGGAGTGGGAGTGAAATTTTGCACTTTAGTAAACCTCTGCATTTAATATAAATGTATGCTTTGCTTATGGAAGCCCAATATACATCCATAAAATATGGTACGCATTTATACATTTGAAAATAAAACTTAAGTCTATTTTAAATACTAAACTGTACTATATTATAACAATACTATATTTAAGAATTACAGTGTTTGAAAGCTTGTTCATTTTGGGTTTTGCTAAAATTTAAAAATTACATGTAAATAATGAAAATATAAAATGTTAAAAAATATTAATAAAAAAAATTAAATATGAATTTTAGTGAGTATGAGATGATAAAGAATGTAAATGTAAAAATAAGGGAAATAAGAATGCTCAATTTAATATCTAATGTTGGCCAATGCCGATAACTTAAAAAAAAAAAGCTTATGAAAAAGAGATTATGTTTGGCTGCAAATGAGCAAAAGTGAGGGATGCAAGTAAAAAAAGAAAAATGTACATATAAGCATTAAATTTAAGTGTAGTATAAATTTAATGGCATATTAATCTGATACTTTTTATTGTAGAACCAAATGGTAAAGTGTGTAGACAAAGTTTGATATTATTGCATTTAATTTGATTCTCCCTTTTTATCTTAAAATTATAGCAGTATTATCACAATTTATTTTGTTATTGTTAAAAAAAATAAAATGCAATTCTTTTATAAAACTTGAAATGTAAATGTTAAAATTAAAAACAATTTATGACTGAGTACCAAAAACATTTCAGGTGTTCTCCTAAGAACCAGACAGTAAAGCTTATGTGCACCCCTATGCACTAAGTATCAATATATCGGGCGTCCCACTATCTTACTCAAAGTTCAGCACTAATGTTCCCACCAATTGAAAAGGAGAACAAAAGAGACCATGATTAAGTAGTTCAGCTGTATTTAAAAACAAAACTCTAATGCAAACTAGTTCTTGCTTGAGCTGTCCTGGTCTAAGCAGTGTCCAGTGATTATATCATTTGCTGTTCACATCCTGAAACATGGTGTTGATGCTTTTACTATGAGGACACATCAGACCAGAGACTGACCTGTCAACTTAAAAGCGTTTGTCTTGCAGTCACAGTGGTGTATTATTTGTGTTCTAATATTTTATCTTGTAGCATTTACAAGATCGAGGAAGGACAGATGACCTCTTCGGTGACCCACAGTATCACATGTTTGGGGAAGAGCTGAACAAGCTCCTCAAAGACTGGCAGCCCAGCGTTCTTCCTGATGGTAAAAGCACTGATATGTTTAAAAGTGTAAAGAGATTATTGTAATGTGACTTATTTTTTGAAATGTCCAGTGATTTACATCTTATTCTGAAGTGCTGTTGACTCAATCCAACTATGAGGACATTCCACATAAATGATCTTCTTTTAGACTGATTTTGAATGTCTAATTTTATTGCTGATTTTAAATATCAGTTTGTAACTGCAAGTGGTTTTCTGTTGAGGTTCTCGGTGGGGTCGTGTTGAAGAGCAACATTTATGGAGCAGTGGGCAAATAGGGGAGCAGACGCCCTCCGTCCTGCTGAGATCTCTCCTTTATCTCAACACTAAATACTTTGGTCTTCGCACCACTGAACAGCACTTACGCCTCTCATTTGGAAATGTCTATGGCTCAAGCAGTTCCAAACCGCACAGCCATGAGACCACCGTCTGTATACGCATCCCCTCCATCTCACAGGAGCAGCACGGTGCGTCAAGCGTAGCATCATTTATGCATTATTCATTATTATTGCTTGGCATTTTTTATTGTCATGCTTTTGTGTATAGTAATACATTCTAAGCTGTTTTGTCTGCTCTATACCTAATGATGAACCTTGTCTCTTTCGTAGAGCAATCAGGAAGTAAGAGGCGGCGTAAAGATGACTGTAACACCAACTTTGAGGCGGACAGTGGTTCAGGAGGATCTGCCCACTGTCCCGTTAAGAAACATGAGTGCCGACTGTATGAGCTTTACCTTTCAAAGTGGTGAGTAATATATATTATAACAATTGCTTGTTTGTCATGCATTTGAGGAACTAAAAGAGGTTTGCATATCCCCTGGCTAAGCACCAGCAATATTCCTGTAGGAAAGTGCAACCCAAGACCATGATTAGCAGTGTCCAATGATTATAATTTGCTGTTCACATCCTGAAATATGGTGTTGACACTTCTATAATATGAGGACACGTACAACTAACTGTAAACATTTCAGAATTTTATGTTTTTCTCTACATAAGATAATTTATTACTACTTTCAATAAATTTAAAAAATACATTTAAAAATCCTTATTGACTCTAAACGTTAGTGTTTATCTAATTATTATGCAGTGGAGAGCATAATTGTTTTATATTATAATTTTATAATTATATTATAAAAAACTATTTAATCCATAATTGTCCATAGATACTATATATTTAATTCTGTTGCTCATGTTGCTTTTAGATTAGATAATTTTCACATTACTCAAAGTTAAAAATTGTAATTACATTTCTAAAATATTTTACATCTTTGAATAAATATATATAAATTATTTATATATATAATATTACTAGCTTTATTTACTTTTTCAAGATTTTGTGTGTGTTTTAATTTTGTATCAGCCTTTTTTCTAATATGAATATCTGAATATCGTTTCCTGGTAAATTAACTCTATGGGATCTGACATCATCTCTCTTCCTCTCTTAGCCCAGAGTCTGTGAGACAGAGGACAGATTTTTTGTACATGAAACCTGAGGTCTCTGCTTCCTCGGACAGTCCGCTGTGGTTCAGCTCGACGCCTCTAGAGAAAAGCACTTTGGCTAGGCTCCTGACTCGAATGCTGCTGGTCCGAGAGATCTATAAGGACAACCAGCATGAAGAGGAGGGTGTCTAGAGGGAGATGCACTGAAGACTTCTTACTATGCTGTCATGACACCCTGTGCTTCACTGACAAGCTGCTTTCCATGTCACCCTGTCACTCCCTTTAAATACACTGATCCCAGTACTGCTAAGAGATGATGTCAGGATGGATATTGCTATTGGTGGGATAATGCTGATTCAGATCAGTCTTCCCAAAGACCCTGACCTTTAGGAGTAGAGGTTATCTCCAGAAACGTGACCTACAGGATGCTGCTTTTGTTCTTCCTCTTCTCTTCTTCTTCTTCAAACCCCCCTCCTCCTTTTACCTTTTTTGGACACTGGTTCATGTAGCATTAATTGTGAGGCCACTGTGGTCTGAAAAGATTTCTGCTAATAGTCTCGTCTGTTAGCAGGCAGAGGACAAGAACTTTGGTCCTGTGAAGTAATGGTTTCAAGGAGGATTGCGTTTTATTTTTTTTATTTTTTTTTTTCTTCCTGCCCAACAAAGCCTTCTAAAGATAAAAATTTATTTATTACTGTTGATTGACGTCTGTTAAAGAGAGAGTCCAAAATTTTCTAACGACAGGGGAGGTTGCATGTGTTGGACACTGTGCCATGTGTGCAATTTCTTTGGCCTTCCATAAGAGCATTAAAACAGCCCTGGACCTCTTGGTATGAGTGTGTTTGTGAATGTGCGTGTCTATTTCCCTTCCCTTTCTTGTTGTTTTGGAGTGGATTGGACAGGAGTAAGTGCTGCGCAGCCAATACGTTACTGGCATTGATCCTTTAAGTGTGCAAATATTCCTCTGAACAATCAAGTATATGAAATTTGACTTTGAATTTCATCCGCAGCATTACACATATGAGCAGAGACATGCTGTCAATGTTTCAACATTGTCATAGAATTTGCTCTGTACCCTTTGTGGATGCAAGAGTAATTTGAAGGATGTGCGTGTGCACAAAGCTCATTAAAAGTTATGTTCAAAACTCTTAGCTTACGCAAGAGTAAAAGTGATTTATTTATGAGGTATAAGTCAGTGGGGTTTATGTTTTCATGGTTTTATGATTATTTCCTTGACCTTTTCTACCAATAAATTACAAACTAATTTCTTGGTCTCATAATGGTTTACCTTAAGTAAAAAAAAAAAATCAGTTTTCTGTTTAATTAGGGCCATGAAATGTGAATTTCTAGTTTTGTTATTTTGTTTAATCTCCCTGCCTTCCATTGGCTTGTAAGTTTTAAAAGTGTGTAACTGAAAAGATGTGAATGAAGAGAGTTTATGCTTGATAAGCCATGCTCATCCTTAGGTTTATGGGGTTTTAAAAGTTATTATACTTTGGTACTTAACTCATACTGTATCTTATTTGCAATGGACAAATAATAACTTAAACCATGCAGCTGGGGGATAAAATGAAATCTGAAAGAATTTCAAATCACACAAGCCAGTCTTTTATTCACAATGGAACAATATATAGGAACACAACACAATTGTTAGACTGAGAAACTTTACAATTTCATGCACAAAATGAGATCATCTCTTTTCAAAATCGTTTAAAGATGTCTAGGCACCGATGTTATGAGTTTTTGCCTGATACAGGTTTCCAGCTGCAAGAGCTGAAGATTTTATGGTTGTTTGTGACGTATTTTTTCTAATGATGCACCAAATGTTCTATAGGGGAAGGCAGGCCAATTCAGCAAATAGACTATGAAGCAATGCTGTTGTAATAGCTGTATGTAGTTATGCAGTGTCCTGCTAAAATACTCAAGTCATTCCCTGAAATAGATGTCATCTGGAAGTGAGCATATTTTGCTCTTAAATCATTATACAATTCATCATTCATAGGGCCTTCCAAAACATGCAAGCTACCCAAATCGTATCTGCTTATGCACCTCCATACCATCAGAGGTCCTGGATTTTTAACTGAACACTGATAACACTGGAAAGCTCTGCTTCCTCTTTAGCCTGGAGGATACAGTGTCCATGTTTCCCAACAAGAATGTCAAATTTGCACTAGTCTGACCATAAAACACTTCCTTGTTCTACGAAGTCTATTTTAAATGAGCCTTGGTTCACAGTACACAATAGTCTCTGAATCTTTAGATTTTTGTGCACTGTAGATAAGATTTGCAAAGACTGCAGATTTTTGCAAATGGCAACGTTGCTTTTAAAGTATTCCACAATCTTTATGAACACTTTTACAGATTGGAAAGCCTCTGCCCATCTTTACTTCTGCGGGATAAAAAATGTCATGCTCTTTGTTGCCACAGTGCCAACTTTTTTGAGACCTGTAGCAGGCATCAAATTTGAAAGGAGCTCCTTTAGCGGATAAAATTGTAAAATATTGTTATCTGTTCTATTGGGAACAAAATATTGGCTCAAGTGTTAAGAAAGTCTTTTAGTATTCATTCTATTGAAATACTGAAAAGAATAAATAGCGTCCCACCATTTCCCGAATTCAGGTTGATATAACACTAAAGTTACCTAAACTTTAATGTTTTTTCAGTAAAACATAAAGAGAGATATTTTGAATATTTTTCACTATCCAGACACAGCTGCATCAAACAATGGCACATGAGTTTTTTTTTTTTTGAAAACCTAATTCAAAGGGTGTAGTTTATATACAGAATAGCCACAACTTTAAAACCACCAACCTAATATAATGTAGGTCTTCCTTGTGATGCCAACAGCTCTGATGTGTACAGGCATGGACTCCACAAGAAACTGGTATCGGCACTCAATGGATTGGATTTGTTGGTTCAGTACATCCCGGCCTGGGTTGACAGATGGGGCTTAGCTTAAGCCAGAACTATGCCTTAGTTAAATTAAGATATTTATGCACTTTTTTTTATAAAAATGCCTTAGGAGAAAATGTAATGCAACTTGAGACAGAACAATAGAACAGAGCAATACATTTTAAGTTGACACAGCTCAAATATGCATTTTAGTCTGGGACTAGCATTAAGCCTTGTCTGTGAAACCAGGCGTAGCTGTTTCTTTGGAGTGAGAGCTTGGGAATTTGGACGACAAATCAATATGTTAAACTCTATCATGTTCCTAAAATCCAACCATCTTCAGGTAGGTGGTACATGCCAAAGTAACATCCAGGACTCAAGGTTTCAGCCATTTGAACTAGAGTAACTCTGTGAGATCAGAAGTGCCAGGCTAGCATTCACTCCCCACATACCTCAGTGAGCCTTGGGTACCCATAAACTTGATGCCAGTTCACCACTTATCTTTTATTTTGTCATTTGGTAGGTGCTAATCATTACACAGGGGTGTCCAAACTCGGTCTTGGAGGGTCACTGTCCTGCAGACTTTAGCTCCGACCCTGATCAAACACACCTGAACCAGCTACTTTCAGGAAGGTGTTTTGAGTCAGTTTGGAGCTGGACTCTACAGGACAGTGGCTCCCTAGGACACCCCTGAATCAGTGCATACCAGGAACACCCCACAGGACATGTAATTTTGGAGATGCTCTGACCCATCACTGTAAGGCCCTTGTCAAAGTCACTTAATGTAGCCTTCCTCAGGAAGTCACCTTGGCCAACATTTATTTTAATATCATACTGTCCCAGAGTAGAGCCAGGCCTGCTGTTGTGATGTAACGTTGAACTATTTTTATCTAGGTCGTACTGCATGAGCTCTTTCTGGCAGACCAGTGGCATGACCTCACTTGGCACCAATGGTTGGTTTTATCTCCTCCCAAACAAACACATGGTTCACAGACCAAGCCCCTTGATGGACTTTATTCCGGCAGGTGTCCCGTGTCAGTGACCACGCTGAGGCACGGGGAAGCACAAGGTCAGTTCAGTCAATGGTCATGTGACAGGAAACGGCTTCCAGGAGGATACATGTTTTCACTAAGGCTTCCAGAGTCGTGACTGACAGGCAGCGGTGTTATTATGGGCAGTACAGCACTCCCCTCTTCAGTATAAAGAAGAGTTATGCTCCATGTGGATCTATTTATACGGCAGTGGAGCTACTGAGGTGTAAGTGCCCTGCTGAAAAAAAAGACACTATAACCATATGCTTAGGTTAGGTATGTACTGATGCTGGTTTAAATGACCAGCTTAAACCAGCATAAACCAGCATCCCAGCGGCAAAACCTACCAGCATATGCTGTTTGTTCAGCAGTATGGAAGGAGGATATCTGCAGAAATGAGAGCTTTTGTGACAGGATGTGTGCAATTGATGTTTGAACAATTTCATAAGACCATAAACTTTACTTGTGAAAAGTTTATTTGTGAAATATGCCAGGAAGACATATATGGTTACGGCAAGAGCTAAAGCTACTTGGCAATCACACATCAATATAACATTTTTGTTAGACTGTACAACAATAATTACTATAGTAGTTAATACTATAGATAGTTTTTGCATTATTGTAAGTGATAGGTTTAGGGTTGGGTTAAGTGTAGATGTTAATAAAGCACAATCTAATAGTCACAATCAAAAATATACTTTATTGTTGGCATCCAGTGTATGTTGTATCCTTTTTTGCCACAGTGACAGTCTTTCACAAACACTAAATAATTAATGTGGTCAGATTAGCAAGTTTCCACTGTCAAAAAGATCCATTGCATGTACTGTAAGCAAGCAGACAAAGTCTTTTAAACCAAGCCGCTTCCTGCTGGTGAATCCGCAGAAATCAGTGGAAAATATTGCACCCACAAGCAGAAATAAGATTCTCTGCATTCTTGTTGAAATGACTGGCTTCTCACGGTGAAAATTAGTTTGATAAAAGATGAAATAGGTTTAAAGAAATAGGTTACAGTGAATAGATATTTACAGCACAATTGCTATCGTAAAGCAACCGTTCATTTCCGCGGCATTATGTCATACTCTCACGAATCAAACTTCTAAAAGAGAGGTTTGAGGAGAGGTTAGGAAAGAAACAGAAGTCATGCGCTCTGTTAGAAGTCATCAGAAGGATTAAGACACATATAGTTCAAGATAAAAACGGTTGGTACATGCAGTTGTTTTAAAAAGAACTTTATTTGAGGTCAAAATATTTCATTTTGCAGAGGGCTTTACGTAAACAATCAGAAAACCACAGCAACAAAAATCAATTAGAGTCCCTTTGCAACCACATAAGTGCTATAAACTAAGAACATCCTAGCAACTGCACAGTAACATAAGCCAAAGCCTCTCACATTTTCACAACTTTTACCTGATGTCTCATTAGTTTGTAGGAAAGTTCTTTTAGTGAATGTCTATATATATATATATATATATATACAGGTCATTTAAAAAAAAATAGCATATTGTGATAAAGTTCATTATTTTCTGTAATGTACTGATAAACATTAGACTTTCATATATTTTA
>JAUMHQ010000063.1:11509311-11525808 GCA_032361165.1 Enteromius paludinosus
CTATAACAATTAATAACAAGTAACAAAATAATAAAACATAAAGTCAGTCAAGGAAACCTAAACTAAAAGTATACTTTGTATTGCAATGAGTTTATGGAAATGAAGTAACTTGCATCACAGTTACAGTATGATCCAATTATTGTGTTGTAATGTTAAACGTTAACGGTCATTAATTGCACATGCACACCTTGGTTCAGACTTGGGCCCCAAACATATTGAGTAGCTTTCCTAATATAAACAACACAGCACGGTGGTATTCAGGCAGAGGGGCAGCATAATTTTTCCAAGGTGATTAAAGGCTATAAATAACTGCCTGTGTGTTTTTAGTTCTGGGATGGTGAAGCCAAGTGCTCACATAGACACATAGACCCTGCCCTTCGGAGATAGCATTGCAACCTTCAACCCGCAGACAACCAATCGAATGACACCCCTCAAACACTGGACTTAACACCTACTGCGTATCGCCTCCTCTTCAATGACTGGCTCCATGCTCTTTTCCCCACAAACCTATACTACAACTATCCATTTTATCTGATGCCATTGTTTTACTCTTCTCATAGCAATCATTGGTTACTGTCCTTACTCTTATCAAAACCTTTGTTGATACTCCAAATTAGCTCTGTTTATTGAAACCATCACATAAGGTTTGCCAGTTTCAAATGTGCATTGTCCCTCTAATCCTTTGGCCCTAAAATAACCCAACACTTGTCCTCTCATAGATATCTAGACACTGAGCACATGAAGCAGCCAGTGGAGCTTCAACTGCTGTGTGTGTGCGACAGAGTATGTTCCCACAACACACAGCATATGCTGACTAAATGCAATAAGTATCAGTTCAAACGAACCGGTACACTGAGAATTAACATTCTCTAAGCTTGAACTCCACTGTCAGATCTGAAGTTTTCACCTCCTCTTGACATGCTTTAGCCTTCCATGAATTGAATCCATTTCACCCCAGGGACTAAATCATTCTACCAGGGATGATTTATGGCTGAGAAAATGAAAATGGCTATATATATATATATATATATATATATATATATATATCATGTTTATAGTTTATAATTTAAAATTATTTACTGTTAAATTTAATTAGCCATAGATAAAAAAAAAATGATGATGGATCAAGTTGGTTTTCCTTATACCTAAACAATATCCCACAGTCTTAGGTTTTTGCAGACAAGGTGCCTGTGATCCAGTATTAAATCTGTGTTGCCAGTAGAAACCCTCTTTAAGACATCCTGCAATCATTTTTTTTTGTATTAAATGTGAAATGAACACGGACTGTACAGGTCTATTTTGTCAGGCTGTTTAACAGCAGATAAATGCAAATGCTTACAGATAATTCTCTCTTTAGCTACTAACAGATAGCTAAATACATTAAAGCTTCGTAAAGGGGCAACATTTGTAGTTCTGCTTTCAAATGATGAACAAAACAAAGCAGCATTTGTCTTACACTTATGATATCAATTCGGGTGATATCATACATCATCCATATATCGTACATGACATAGATCATCCTCTGGCCTGCTCCCTCACAGAGGGAGAACCATGCGAATTGTGTGGGTGATGTGTCATTTCAGTGTCCCTCATGATTCGCTCTCATTCTCACTTCCCCTCTAGGAATCTGGAGTGGAGGACTGATAAGTATAAAGGTCAGAGGTCAACGAGTGCAAGTTCTCGTTTGAGATGTGCTCAGGCTTCCTGCAAATTTGTTTCTTTTTACGGTGTTGTTCTTGATGGTTTTGGCCTAGATCACATAAAATTGCATAATGCAATTTTTTTTTTTTTTAATACCCCATTTACGGAGCCTTTTTAGTGAACAGGCCAGCACTTGAAAGCATTTAAAACATCAATAAAATTTAACATGAGTTTTGACGCCTACTGTGTGTTACTGAAAAAGACAGAGTAGCTTACATTTATGGTACAAAAAGTTTATTTAGTAACAGCTTTGTAAACATTTGAGGTAAATGAACATTTACATCAACTTGTTCTTATAAAATTGAATACACAAGGCACTTCTCTTAAGACAGCATTGAAACAGGCTGCTGTTCTGAGCATATGTAGGTGGTTCATTTCCCTGATTGGTCAGAATAATCAGCTCTGCTAGAGAAAATCAGTTCAAGAAGTTCAAGAAATGAGTGTTATCTGAGAGTAATGGGCTGCAACTAAGTACACTACAAATGGATCGAGATAGGAAAGAGCTGGCTGGCTGGCCAATTCAAATTCAGAATGGATGAAATGCTATAATGCACAAAGTTAAAATTTTCTGCGGTCCTTTCAGGCCACCACAACAGTCCTAAAATAAAACATGGGAAACGTGTATATTTCTTATACTCTACAAGTGCTGTTTTATAAATTACATTTGATGTTATTTAAGTGGAATAATACTGCCATCAACACAACGACTTTTACTATTAAGACATTTTCCTTTAAGGATCAAAAATATTTCCTCCTTTCTATCAATGTAAGAATTATTGAACAGTGTCTTTTGCCTATATGTGCAAATCTTCAACTATTTACTAAAATGTAAACTTTAAGAACCAAAAAATGACAAAATAACACTTTTGTTTTTGGATACATTAAAACAGCAGAAAATAAATAACATACATCTGTAAATACTGCGATCTGATAAAAGCAAAAGTAATACTGTCCTAAGCACAAACTCTGCGTGATGAAGCAATGTACCATGTCTATTTCAGGGCTGTCTGTCTCTTTAAATAGATTGCAGAAATATAGACCTGATAATAAAAGCAGTGTACATTGTGTTTGAATGGGTCTCAACAACAGTTTTCCAAAAAAAAAAAAAAAAATATCACGTTGTGCTGTTCAAGTTAATGTGAGTTGTTATGTTTACAGAAGGCATGTTCTATACAACAGCAGTAGTAGTCAGTGAAAATGAGAGCCTCACAGTAACCTGAAACCGGACCAAAAAAACGTAAGAAAGAAATGGGGGATTTGGCAACCACGAACTGACTACAGAAAAGCAATGCTTTTGATAACTGTTTTTTACTCATTCTCAACCAATTGCTTACATTTTTAGAAAATGCTCAAACCTTTTGAAATAAAAACCAATATTTTAAATGTCACATGTTATGAGAGTTAGTACTCCCCTCTTCTGATTAACTACTTCAAAAGTGATCATGTATTCCTGATGCCAAGATTGGACATGGTCATATATCAAAACTCTCAAATAGAGGAGCAGGATATGAACTTCAGATCATGGAATTGAAAAAAAAATAAATAAAAAATAGAAACTTGGTCCAGAGAATACACAAGCTATATGAATTAAAACTCTGCACCATTCAGCAGTACAACAGTTATCTAAATATCTCACTTGCCTCAGCTATATGCTCATTTTCAGTGTATGGATGACCTTTTCTCTGTGATGCATTAAAGTTTGCCACTTTTATCAGGCAATGTGCTTTTTTTTTTCCTTTTTCCTAAATCTTTGATTTCTCTTTACAGCGAGGAAATGCAGAGACAGATGCTGGAACAATAAAACATTAAAGTTTTAATAAAAGATTTTGACATCTTCTGTCTTCAATTACTTCAACTACTCTCTTTTTCCCATTTCTCTCATATCCTATTGAAGTCTTCAAAAATAGATAGAAAATAGTATCACATGTCTAAAAACTTTTAGGTGAACTTTTTACAAATTATGATCATCCAATGATTTTTGGGGACTATTAACTTAACTAATTGAAGTTATAAATCTGACTCTAAATATTTTTAAAATCTGATCTAATCTTTTGACAGTGGATGAACATCCAGGGTCATGTGCTACATCTGGTTTTGTCACATAATCTGTCAACTTTTCTGATCATAAGCCTCTTCTTTTTACTGTCCCTATCCATGCTTGTTTTTAAAAAGCTCATGGTGTTGTCAGATCATCTCGCACTTTTAATGCCATTACTATCAATAACCTTGCACAATTGTACAGAGAAAGACCTTGTCACAACACTAACTCAAGTGACATTTGCTGATGTCAATAAATCATTTGAGATTCCAGTGTAACATAACCTGCATCAGATGTGCTGCTCCATTCAGCTGCATAACACTAACCAGTGTTCAGAAGCCATCTTTCATAAGCCATAAGAGACATTTACATTGCAAAATGGAATAAATAATGAATGGAATTAACGTTTTGTTCCAGCAGTCTGCCCCTTTCTTCCTCATGTATTTTGTTGGTTTTTTTTGTGTGTGTATGTTTTTGTCCACAAAAACCTGCGCTTTGCAGTTGAGAGCCACTAAACTGCCAAATCATTGGGCCTCGCTCTCGCGCTGCTGGCTTTACTAGCCCTGCTCAATCGTCGCGCATCAGTGAAAACGACGGGGGGCTCGTGCATCTCCACCGTGGTGGTGACGTGCCCCTCCTCTGGTCCGTCGCTCAAACCACCGCCAGGGGTGGTGGGGGCACCGGCATGCTGAGCGGCTTCTTTGGCTTGCCGCCCGTTATCGGAGGAGCGAGACGAGGAGGAGGAAGGGGAGGGGGAGGCGGCGTTCATCACCCGAGTCTGCTGCTCGGTGGCCAGGTTGGCCCAGTTCTGCTCGGCAGCCAGCCTGTGGTTATTGTTGCTGATGTAGAACGGTGAGGACTCCTCCAGCTCCTCGCGCAGAGGGTCCATCTTGAACTCGGCCGTCGAGGGTGCCGACACAGGCTGAAGGAACCCTCCACCAACCACTGCCACCTCTGTGTAGTCTGGCGGGTAGCTGAGGGTGGCAGGCGCAGTTCTAGAAGCCTCGGCCTCCGCTTTGTCCACGTCGGGCAGCGACTCACGGTCGGGGGCAAACTCATTGGTCATGCCCTGTTTGAGCTTCTTCCATCCAAGGTGATAGATTTCTAACAAATTCAGCAAAAGGGACACGCAAGCCACCACAAGCATAAATATGATGAAGATGGTCTTTTCCGTGGGCCGGGAAATAAAGCAGTCCACGGTGTTGGGGCAGGGCCACCGAGCACACTTATAAAGGGGCCGCAACTGGAAACCATAGAGGAAATACTGACCTAAAATGAACCCCACTTCAAACAGGGTCTTGAAAATGATGTTGAACACGTAGGTGCGCAACAAGGCACCTCTAATGCGGATTTTGCCATGCTCGTCTCTGATTGGTGGCTTTTCCTTTTTGCCGCCGCTGCCCCCACCCCGTCCACCAGACTCCCCTCCCCCTCCGTTTCGGTACAGGAGTTCTTTCTCATCCACGAGCCGACTGGCCTTTCGCAGCTCCTCCTCGCGCTCTTTCCGCTTCTCCTCCATTCGAACGATGTGCAGGACATGGCCCAGGTAGATGAGTGTCGGCGTGGACACAAAGATGATTTGGAGCACCCAGAAGCGGATGTGGGAGATGGGGAAGGCCTCATCGTAGCAGACGTTCTCGCAACCGGGTTGCTGCGTGTTGCAGGTGAAGTCCGACTGCTCGTCGCCCCAGACCTCCTCAGCCGCCGTTCCCAACACCAGAATCCTAAAAATGAAGAGTACTGTCAGCCAGACTTTGCCGATCACGGTCGAGTGTTCCTGTGCATTCTCCAAGAGCCGTCCAAGAGAGCTCCAGTCACCCATGCTTCACGATTTCTAGCCTAGAGAGAAAGTACAGTCTGAGGGCCAGAGAGAGAGAGAGAGAGAGAGAGAGAGAGAGAGAGAGTGGAGTCAGGTGAGAGAAAGGGTTAAAGGGGAACAGAGAGGACTCATCACAAAATAGCATTACACTGTACACAAGACACTTTGGATCTTCTCAGGCCTGCACTGCCCACTAAAACAGGCCCAGCTAAATGTAAATTAAGATATAAAACACGCTCAGCCCTCATGAACTCACACAGCATTTCACGGTTCTGCATAAGATCCGAACGTTCAGTCCTAGTAAAGCACTCTACTGCACAACTTTACCAAACCACGTTTAGGAAAACCAGGCAAATCACCCTGTCATTGATCACTGTAAATATCACATTTAAAAAATGAAATGTTTGACATAAACTTATGGATTTCGTGACCCCTCGCTATGTAACTCTCTAACTGGCTGCTATGAACCTGGCACGCACAGTGTAAGCAAACTCTCTCTGGCTCGCTTTCTCTCCAGCCACTGACACACACACATACACTCATACACACTGTTTCACCACACTCATAGACACGGCCTCTTTCTCTCTCACCTGTGCGCTTCACTGCCCAGCAGGCATGTGCTGAGATCGACATTATAATGTTCAAAAACAGTTGAAAGCGTTGACTGGACAGTGATGCGTGGAGGGCCCTGATAGAGCCAATTTCAGGACATCAAGGTGAAAAATGCAGTGAAACATGGAGACAGGGCATTGCCAAAACCAGGGCACTTTATCGTTGTGAATCTACACTCAGATCATGTTTACATTACATTAATTGACAGCTGAAAATGTACAATTCACAAATTCACACTGAAGGTGCTGTACGTGCTTTAAAAAAATTATTAATCCAGAAACGAGTGTCATGTTATTGTAACCTAAGGATTTTGATCAGCGCAGATTTCATCTTTATCATAATGAGCTAAAAATAAACAACAAGATTTCACTAGGTGTAACAGGACAAGGTTGAGATAGTATTACCATTAGTAGACAAAGCAAAATATACAAAAGGGAGGAAAACAATATATTTACTTACTAAAATGATGTTGTATTGAGGGCGGCAAATCCATCGACTAAGGTTCTAATTCAAGTCTATGACCCTGAAAGAGAAAGTGCAAGTTACATAATAATAATAATAATAATAAACAGTTGTTTATTAATTTATTTTACATTTAAAGTGGTTTATTTTTTAGTTATATATCTTTATGTAACCAAAATAATTATTTAGATTTGTACTTTTTACTACTAGATTCATAGATAATAAAACTTTTAGCCCTTTTTTTAATTCCAGTAAATTATGGCCTATTATGGCTCATTTCTATCCAAATTTCCTAAAATCTTTTGGTTCCCAAGGTATAGCTATAATTTTCATTAAAGTTAATTAGTTTATAATTACTATATATCAATAATACTTAGCATCTTTGCTCTATCAGCTAAGTATTTAATTACAAACTGCTTCTGTGTATATAATTAGCTTATGATAGCAAGTGTTCACTGTACATCCAGGTCAAACTGTCAGAGACAGGCAGATTTTCTCTTCTTTGCAGTGATTATGCGCTCATACCTGTCATCTCAAACAACAGCTCTTTTTCTTAAAATGTGTCTAAATGATGTAAGCTCAAACCAAGTAAGCAGAAACCATCCAAAGTGAAGTCTAAGCTGATGGCCTTCCAGTGAGCAAAGTCATATTAATTAATGTGGGATGTAAAAGGATAAAAGATTCGTAGACCTAACTTAAAGCATACCTTGACTGAAGTAGGCAAACTTATCTAAAGAAAGCAATATCCAGCGGCCACTGGTGCCACAGTTTGAGTGCGTTGAAAGCATACAGACCTCCCAAAGGTAGCAGGAGCCCTCCCCGCTCCCCCCGTTCCCAAATCCTGGCAGCACTGCCAGCTTACCAAACTCTTTTGAAAGTGGCCGGCCAACTTATTCATTCACAGAAGTTCTTCACACATAGACCCGAGGTCAAACTCTCGTAGAAAACCTAGTCTTTCATGGCAAACCGAGTGTGGAGACGGGGTCTCACCAAGCGCAGCTGTCTCCCGTTCCCAGCCATCGCTACTGTCACTTTGAGTGGTCATGCAAGAGTGCTGCGTTCAGAAAGTCATCGCCAGTCAGTGCGCACGCCACGCCCCGTCGACTGGGGTAAACTCATCGCCCCAAACTTAACTATAGTAGTCCAACTCATAATTTTACATAAAGACTGGTGCTTTATTTTACTTTATACCACATATTATTCTAATAATAATAGTTTAATAATAATTGTTATATTAATGATTAATGTTGGTAATTAATGTTCATGATCAAAATTATTTGAAATAATAATAGCCAAATAATTATTATTATTGTATGCTCGTACAGGCGGTGTTTCCAGAGTGTTGAGATTTCTTAAAACAGAATTCGGACGTTTCACTGATTGTATCACTCCGCGTTCTATTCAAGCAGTCCTTGATGCGCTGTTTGGATTGTGCTTTGTAAATTAATTAATATTTAATTCAATAATTTTATTAGCAGAGTAAAAAATTTATCAAAATAACTAGCCATATTGTGTTTGACGTAAACGTTTTTTATTGTAAAATTGTTGTTTATTTAACCGTTGTACAATGCGTAATTGTAATAATAAAATCCGCGAAGTTACAGTTGTGGAGATGCTCAGCTCAATGTTTCCACTAGATACAGATAGGCTACTTTAGAATCTGCAGCAGGCCTTTCCTAAAATAGAACAGAAATACAAGCAGCGAACATTTAATACGTTTTTTTTATTTAGATATCCATATAAAATATACGTTGTTAGCAAAAATTTGTAAAGAAATTGACTTTTACAAACAGGCGGCTAGTCAAAAATGATCACAGCTCACTTTAGAAAACAGCAGAGAATTCCATTAATACCATGTGGAAACTTAACATTAACGCGGTTTAATCACAGCCTTAAAAAACAAAACTGGTCACCGCTGACTTATAGAGCCTCTCAGAGAAGAGGAGAACAAAGCGGAAGATAACGTGAAGTTGACGATGCGCGAGACCACGAGCTCTCACCTATCCACATCCACAGGTGGACTGTCACAGAGCTCGCGCCGCGCCGCTACAGCCTTATTTGTCAACAACCTAACAACATAGGCACTGTATGCATATATAAAATCCCAGGTTGGGGTTCAACGCAAGGTAACCCTGTGAATTAAAACTAAACAAAGATGTGCCGTTGTTGAAGACGTTTAAATAGTGTGGCAAAATAAGCGCACGCTCTGTAAATTAAATAGCTGATCAAAACGGTAGATGGGTAAAAGGAAGAGCAAATGAAGCTGCGTTTAAAAAGAAGTAAACAAAGCAAACTCAATCGTAAAAAGAAGCATTTATACACCGTACAACATCGTGTAAATAACCCCTTCAAAACATTACACACTCAGTTTTGTGCATAGACCGTCTCTGAACTTCATTTATGTCGTTGTGACCACTAGGAGTCACTCTTGGGCTTTTCTAAAGCTACTAGACAAGAGTGTACTGTGACAGGCTTTTGAGTAATTTGGAAAATGAAATTCAACCACCCCAAACATTTTTACACACGATTCAGTGCTATATGTTAATCCTAATAGTGTTTTTGCTTAGGGGAGGAATGTCAGCTCTGGAATGAAACAAATGCTTGAAACCAGCTGTCAGGTTTGTGGCTTGTTTTTTTTTATCAGAGTGGGTGGTCAAAAACAAGGTACAAAATACATACAATTTCTAACGCTCTAATGGCATTAGAAAAGTTAAAACACTGTCATCTACAAGCCTAGTACCATGATGGTCTCTGGATCTAGGGAAAATCTTAAACAGTCTTATTGCTTGAGGAGTCCGAAGCAGATGACAGCAACCTTGCGTTTTTTTCGTTCTGTAAGTGCGCCTTTTCTGTGGACATTTTATCTTGGTGAACAAAAGCACGCCTTCCTTTGGCTCTGGCGGAGCATCTCAGCAATGCTTTAACAACCAGGTAGGCCAGTTCAGCCACGTTAAGCACAATGCAAATGGCAGAAGATCCCACCATGAAGATGGTGAAAACTGTCTTCTCTGTGGGTCGTGAGATAAAGCAGTCAACTTTATTAGGACAGGGCCACTGCTCACACTTCACAAGACGGGCCATCTGAAACCCATCGTACACATAATACAGAGCGTACATGAATCCAGCCTCGAAAAGAAGACGGAAGAACAGGCTGGAGGTGTAGGTCCACCACAGGGGCCCAGTGATGGGTAGACGCCTCTTCTTTAGACTCTCCAGGTCGTCTGCTTTGGAACCACCAACTCGGTTGGCCAAAAGTCCTTTCTTTACATTACGCTTGCGATATGCCACATGCATAGCCACCAGCATAGCCGGTGTAGACACAAAGATGAGCTGCAGACACCAGAAACGAATGTGTGAGACTGGAAAGAAGTGGTCATAGCAGACGTTTTTGCAGCCGGGCTGTTGTGTGTTACAGGTGAAGTCGGACTGCTCATCCCCCCAGACTGTTTCAGCGGCTATTACTAGGATGCAAATGCGGAAGATGAAGAGGACAGACAGCCAGATCTTTCCCAGGCTGGTGGAGTGTTTATTTACCCCTCCCAGCTGGGCATAAAGAGCTCCCCAACTCATCCTGTCTGCTGTTGCTCTCAGCTCCTAATCATCAAAAAGAAAGAGATGAATTTAAGCAACTAGATACATAAATAAATTTATATTATTAGATCAAATTTAACAGTAGCCAATGTAAAGTTTAAATTAGTAGTCAAAAATTGACTTCAGAGTTAAAATGTACATTTCAGATGACAAAAATAATATATTTAAAACAGAATAGAATGTTAAAAATGCAGTTAAAAGTAGAGAGCATATTAGAATGATTTCTAAAGAAGCATGTGACACCAAAGCTGGAATTATTGGAAAAAATTATTTGCTTTGCTATGATAGGAATAAATTACACTTTACAATATATTACCGCATAAAACTAATTTTTATAATATTTAAAAACAGTGTTATGTGCAGTTTGTACAAAACTGGATGAGAAAAGTTTGCTAATTTAATAAAAACTGCTCTAATTTACTGTATTTTTGTCAAATAAATGTAGTCTTGGTAAGTTTTTTTAAGCTTAACTTTTCATCCCTCAATCCTAATAACACAAACTAGATGTCTACAAAAAGACTGATCATAGTGAATTGAAAATACCTTCATTAACATATGAATGACATCAATAAATTCCTAATAATTAAGATAGGCTATGATACATTTCCACACATTTTGGCAACCTTTCAAATATTCTAAATATGGAAGAATTACAATATTAGGCTTAATTTTATCACTTAACATGGTGAAATATCTGTCGGTTTTACAAAAGGAAGTTTACCTGTTAGCCTGCGAAATGATTCAGATCAAATCCATGATATATGTCCGTCCAGGTCAGGGAAAATCAGCACTTCCACTCGCGCAGATTCTTTGTGGTCTCAAGAGTGAGATGAAGTGATTTGAGTGAGGGCAGTGAGCATAAGTTTACCTGACGTCGGGCGGAGTCACAGCGTTCATTGGGTGGTTCTTAAGCTCGCGGGCGACAAAACTGGAATGTTCATGGAATGCACCGCGCGCCTCAGCAGCAGACGCGTCGCTCGCTAGCGTGTAGATGCGGTATTATGTGCAAACGTACAACATATCTTAACGTCCACACAGTATAGTTTTAAACATTTCAGGTCATGAGTAAATAACCTACAGCCGAATAGAAAGAGCTTTTTAGTCTAACCGTTAATATGCCATAAAACGTATCTATGAAACATATTCAAGTTAATACTGCAACTTACATGCAAGTAGAATAATTCACTAAATTTAGGCCAACTAAAATCTGTCTCTGCATAAAACAATATATGAAGATATTTATAGGCCTAGCTATATTACAGCAGTGTTTAATCTGCTAGGACAGCACTGTGAATTAACGTCATAAACTAAAAATCATCAGTCATTTAAGTCATTGCTAGTTCTAAGAAAAGCTGTATTTATGTGCATCTAACACTCGGTTTTACATGTTATGACATTCACACATCTCTCCACATACATACCGGGCTCAGTTTAAGTACAGAGATGTATTCATAAATGTCCAATGAGGAAGTCATTCATTTTCAAGGTAAAAGGTCTTAAGTCAAGTAGTTGTTGCAAGCCTTAGACTTAAAAAATACTGGTAAAGCACTACAAATATTGTTTTTAATAATTAAACGAACCCTAATATCATTTCTGACAGTAGATTTTATTTCAGTATTTTCTTCCATAATCAGTCATGTTCTAAAGACAACAATGCCTCAGATGATCTATAGCCACTTCCGTTTAGGTAGTATCTCATAGAGCCTCATTCCTTCAGTTTAGCTAGTCCCATCAGCAGTTGATCTCTTCTCTCTCTCCTGGCTGTGAGGTGCTCCTGTTCAGCAGGGATCAGCTCACAAATCTCCTAAAGTACATGGTAAAATCCTTCCGTTTATAATGATTACAATAATTATCTATATATTTATAAAGTTATTTGGGAAATCTGTCCATTTAAGATTTCTAAAGCAACTGTTTCAAGAAATGTACAACTCATTATTAATGTTATTGATATTTCATACTTTTGTAATTCTAGCTGCTGGTTCTCCGGAAAAGTCTGGAACAGGTCCAAAAGTATTGAGAACCCTCTTCATGCCCTCGCTGTAGCGCTGGAGATAATCTTCCATACCTGGACAGGCAAAACACAGGATGAGGATCAAATCAAAATATGCTTTTGCATTTCTACAATACAGTAGTAACACAATAGATAATAAAGGTTTGACATTTTTCATAACAACATATTACAGAAATAGTTTAGATCAAAACAAGCCACAAATTTGTATGACAAACACTACTTTGAACAACTGTGATACAAAAGTATAATCAGTTTGGAATGGTGTCCAAAATGACTCAGCAAATAAAGCTACTGGCTTTTTGTTTTTTAACAGTTTTCAAGCATGAATTGAGTAGCTCTTCATCTGAAGGGCATGAGATCTTTTAAAAGGGCTCTTAGCAGATAGGATGTGCACCAGTGAAAGTTCAGCCACAGTTCTTTGCTAACAGTTTCCAAGAACTTGTGCCATTACAGCAATGGAAGAAACCAGGGCGAGACTCTTGTTTACAGGGGGGGCTTTATCACCACAGTGAGAGCACTGTAGCACCTCACTCGCAGTACAAGGAGGCAGGGCTGAGAATAATAAGTCATCTGTCATCATCAAAGGTTAATACCGGTGTCACATGGCAAAGCACGTTTCATAGGGGGAGCAGGGTCATCCTATAGATTTCACACTGCTTTCTGATTTTCACCGTGAACATGAGATCTCTTCAAAACACATGCACATTTACACACTTCGTGCTTGATTCACTTTACAGTCTCTCTTACACACACACAAACACACACACACACACACACACACACACACACACACACACTTTAGGTCATGTGAGGTGGATCGATTTAAAACAATAAGATGTTCTCACAGAATGCTTTTTTGGTGCCCCAAGCAATGCACATGGAAAAAAAAAAATTCCATGCATAATAAAAAACAAAAACCTTCTCAGTGCTTTAATACAAAGTTTCATTATTCCACTTTTTTAAAAAGTGCATGGGTTAATAGGTAGCTTGCCTTCTGGTGCATTGAGATGCATGGTTTCAATGGGACCTATAAAAGCGTAGCGCATGCCCAATCCCTCAGACATCACCAGATCAATGTCCTTCACTGAGATCACTCCGTCCTGGATGAAAAGAAAGAGAAGTTATTTGGCAACTCGCACTGTATTATACGCTTGGATGAAAGACAATGTTTCTAAAAGTGGTTTACTGATGTTCTGATCTTAATTCTAAAATTACTTCCTGCTTAGTAGTTTGTCCAGCCAACGAGGTTTGGTTCACCTGATTGAGAGGAAATCGGAGGTCCCCCCCATCTTTTTGTCCCATCTGAAGAGCACTAAAGCCGCTCCCACTGTATTGAATTTCTCTTATCATTTAACTCAGTGTCCTCTAAACAATGGGATGGCATGGCAGGGGGAGGCAAGTGTGGTTGTGCCAGGCCTTGAGCCCACTTTGCACTCGGATTACCAGTGGCTACAGATACCTGTTGCCTGACTGTGCTGAAATCAAAGCTTGGATACAGAACGGGCAGTGGGGGACGAGTTTAGGAGGGGGACAGGGTGGTCTTTGTTCCTTTCCTGTGTGCAACAACGAGGCTGTTATCTCGGTGTCGCCAGGCGGCGGACTGGCTGGGGAAACCGTGAAAAGAGGCCTTTCCTCTACGGTAATCACCAGGGGCAGCCATTAGCTTTCCCAGCTGCTCTACTTTCCAGTGCTGGCTCTCTCTCAAAGAGCCACCTGAACTCTGAGAGGAAGCATGAGTGGATTTGAGCTGCAAATCTGGCGTGTGGTGCACCATCCAAACTTTAAATGTTACTCATCATAAAAAACACAAAATAAAAAAAAAAACAACAACCTATTTTTCCTTTAATAAAACTAATTTAAAAAGCACAAACTTAAAAAAATAAGAACAAAAGTCTAAAATCTAAAGAACTGCTCACTGCTTGCTGATTATTCAGCATAAATATATAATGCCACATCAAAGCCAGCCTGAGCAGCGTTAGAGTTGTAAAGACGCCTATAGGCCACTTGAGAAGTGCTTCTGTGCCAGCTTTACGATGTAAACTAAAGTGGGAGTTTCTTTCTTCGGCTGAACACAAACGAAGACATCTTGAAAAATGCAGGTAACCATACAGTTGATGTCCCCACTGTGAAAGTCAATGAGGAACAGCATCTTTGGTTAAACTATCCCTTTAAGCCTTGATGGTGTTATGGACATCAGATCAATTTGAATTTTCAGCTGCTAAACAATATTCAAATATCTGTGGGCACTGTTTTTAAGCTTTGATGTAACGGTTAGGTATTTGGACCCATGATAACAACATGAACAGCTCACACATCTCATTATTCAAAAGACTGAAATAGGAATAAACTCAAATAATATAATGTGAAGACTTTCAAACTGAATGAAAGAGATGCAACAGCAATTAACTCGTCTTTGAATAATATGTAACTTAAGCAATTATTTTCTTTAATGATCTGAACAAAAAACAGAATGCAATAACCAGTTTGTGTTCAGGTTTAACTGGTTCATCCACATGACTTCTTTAAAGCTGCATTTGACAAAACCTTTTAAAAGCTGAGAAAGACTTTTAGAATGCTTGAAAAGAATTTGCCCACAACAAAAAAAAGAGGAGAGGTATTTAAAAGCCGACCCAAAACATTATATGGTGTTGTGCCTCAAATGGAGCATTTCAAGTTTTGACATTTTTTTTTCCTTCTGACCATGAGGAAATTGCAAGACTTGGAAAACTACCTGATTATACCCCATAAGAAATAAGGAATTAATTTCCTAACGCACACTGTCATAGGGAAACTAGTGAGAGAACGCGATAAGCTTTAAATTATATGATAAGTTACTAAATTACCTCGTCATCAGTGGTTGCATAATAACACTGATGAGGAAATAAAAGATAAAGAAAAGAAGAATAACGGTTAGAAGGAAGAACATTTATTTACTGTTACATCGAAAGAGGAAAATCTTTCAATCCCTACCTTTCTAAATGGTGCATGATGAATACAAATTAAAAATGACAAGTGACATTTTGTCTCCAAAAGAGTTTCTTTAGTTACTGTGAGCCAACCTAATGGTTGTAAATCTCTGAAAGAAGTAGAAACGTCAAGCAGTCAAAAAGGTCAAAGAGTTGTGAAATTTCTCTAAACACAAGTGGTTGAACATTTAACCTCTCAAATGTCATCGACTACGATTAAGTCACAGAATGTCTTTAAGTAGCAACAATACCAGGTGTTTTTATTATGCAAGGAATTTCTGTTTTAACTACTTTATTGAGAGCATTCTTCTGGACTTTTCAAAATCTTCTCCTTTAGTGGTTGTATCTAAAATGATATTACTAAATAAATAGACAAACAAACAAACAATTCTTGCATTATTTGCCCAACTGTTTTTTTTTTCCGGCTCACTGTTATTATACAGAAAAAGTGTGCCAGTTTAAAGCAATGTAAGGGTGAGTAAATGATGATATAAAGTGAGGGTGATAGTGACACCTGTGTATACAACATCATTCCGTGTCAATATGAATCATCTTCAGTTTTGTGAGGAAGCCTCCATAATACACATAGAATATACAGTTTTGTGTTTTGTCTTTAATTATCCATCATTCGACTGAATAACGAACAGTCACTCTACAAATAAGTTCAAAGTGAGGTATCCATTGTTTGTGGAAATGCTTTCTTGACTCGTTTTTGTTCATGCTTGTGGGCAGTGCCGAAAAGGGTTTGGTTTTTAAAGTGGATCACCTAACTCTACCCCATGTTCATTTGATACACTGTAATACAGATACTGATACCAGGACAAAACCTCCAGTGTGAGGAAAGATAAGCTGAAGTTGGCTGTTCTAAACGTTTCTCAAGAAAACAAAAAAAAACAAAACAAAGAAAAATAAGTTATTCCCTTCTCTTAATTGAAAAGTACAGACTATGCTGCAGTGTTTTCCATTTTAACATGATACAATAGTCTCTGATCATGCATCTCAATTTACATTATAGGATATTCCTGTTCAGTATTCCTGTAATTAACAAGATTCGTCAACAATACATTTTCGCCCACACATGAACAAACAAAAGGTCTGTTATCAGAGCTATGATGTAAACTAACCTTTTTTCATCCTGTAATGAGGACAACCTGTTGAAGCAATTAACAATGAGAAGCTGTGTGTTAAACAGATTTGACTTTTATAAAAACTTAGATTTTACCACATCATTTTAACTGTTGTAAGGTCATTGCGATGCAAGCCTTAAAGGGATGAAAATGAAAATTTGATGTTTATT